>SJYC01109710.1:0-47750 GCA_006408675.1 Madoqua kirkii
TATATATTTTTCTGTAGAATTAAGAATAGCTTTACTTGAAAGTTAAATTGGGTGTGAAATTAGTTCTAAGGTTTTTTAAACAAACAAACAAAAAAAAGGTAGCTATGATTTTTAGATTTTTTTTCTGATTTCACAAATAAATGCATACATATTTTAGAAAATTTTGAAAATATAAAGACTCCTAAGGAAGAAAAATATCTCCCATATTTTTATCACCCAAATTCATTTCTGTGTAGTAATTTGGCATCTATTCTATTTAATTCATAAAATCACAACAGACATCATTCAATTCATGCCCTCCCCAGATTATGCTCATCCTCCAAAAGTTCTACCTGGAGTTTTACTCCTTCAAATATTTCCTTCTCATCACATCTGCTATCATCTATCAGCACAGATCATAATGTCTTTTAGGTCATTTTACAATTCCCTGCATCACATCTACACTGAAGGAGAGTGAACGGCTGGGTTGAGAGAAGGAGAACATTCATTTCTTTTTATTTATCAAACTGCTTTCTCCTCCTCCTTTCTCCTCCCCCAGAGCTTCATGTACCATTAATATCATCTATTGAAAACTGCTCACAAAACAGCTTAAAAATAACAACTCAGGGAAACCACTTAGCTGTTTGGTATATAGACCTCAAGTTTGTAGACAGCACTCTAGAGATAATGTGCATCAAAGTAAAGAGAGTTAAGTCTTTCACATACAATTCAGTGCTAATGACACATTCTATTGCATTATGTTAGTGGCGGCAAAATTTCACTCAAGGACTTAATTCTGAAACAAACATTTAAAAATCTCTATTATTTGTAATTCTTTCAATAAGGAAATTAGAGACAGTGTTGACAGCAGTACAGATTTTAATTTTAGAAGTGTCCGCTTGCTAAGTCGCTTCAGTTATGTCCTACTCTTCGACCCTATGACTGTAGGCCACCAGAATCCCTTGTCCATGAGATTCTCCAAGAAAGAATACTAGTGTGGTTTGTCATGCCCTCCTAGAGGGGATCTTCCTAACCAGAAAAGGAACCTCGGGCTTTCCAGGTGGCTCAGTGGTAAAGAATCTGCTTGCCAATGCAGGAGACACAGGAGATGCGGTTCTATCCCTGGGTTAGGAAAATCCTTTGGAGGAAGAAATGACAACCTAGTACAGTATGAAGAGAGGAGCCTAGTGGACTATAATTCATGGGGCCTCAAAGAATTGGACAAAACTTAGCAACTGAGCACAAAACACACACAAGGTTCAATATGCACCAGCAGTGGTCACAATAAAATATAAGAAAAAATAGTAATGCCATCAATAAGATCCTATCCACTTGTAAATGAAAAGAAACTCAGTTAAAAATGAACCAGTTTACCAGAACACCTGAATGGGATCAGATAGGATTTTAGGGAAAAGTTATTTATTTCAGAGTGATCTTTGTTCTCTGTGAAATAATTCACTTTTTTTTAAATTATTTTTTTCCATCTTTCAGAATATTGGGGGGTAAATCACTGCAGATGGTGACTGCAGCCATGAAATTAAAAGATGCTCACTCCTTGGAAGAAAAGTTATAACCAACCTAGATAGCATATTCAAAAGCAGAGACATTTCTTTGCCTACTAAGGTCCGTCTAGTCAAGGCTATGGTTTCTCCAGTGTTCATGTATGGATGTGAGAGTTGGACTCTGAAGAAAGCTGAGCACCGAAAAATTGATGCTTTGAACTGTGGTGTTGGAGAAGACTCTTGAGAGTCCCTTGGACTGCAAGGAGATCCAACCAGTCCATTCTGAAGGAGATCAGCCCTGGGATTTCTCTGGAAGGAATGATGCTAAAGCTGAAACTCCAATACTTTGGCCACCTCATGAGAAGAGTTGACTCATTGGAAAAGACTCTGCTGCTGGGAGGGATTGGGGGCAGGAGGAGAAGGGGACGACAGAGGATGAGATGACTGGATGGCATTACGGACTCGATGGACGTGAGTCTG
Source organism: Madoqua kirkii (assembly GCA_006408675.1). NCBI lineage: Eukaryota > Metazoa > Chordata > Mammalia > Artiodactyla > Bovidae > Madoqua > Madoqua kirkii. The sequence goes on from SJYC01109710.1 coordinate 1,962, forward strand.
AGTGAACTCCGAGAGATGGTGATGTACAGGGAGGCCTGGCGTGCTTCGATTCATGGGGTTGCAAAGAGTTGGACACGACTGAGCGACTGAACTGAACTGAATCACTAAGTGCCTTGCATGGTATTAAGTGCTTTCCATGATGTGGGCTTCCCTGTTGGCTCAGAGAGTAAAGTGTCTGCCTCCAGTGCAGGAGACCTGGGTTTGATCCCTGGGTCGGGAAGATCCCCTGGAGAAGGAAATGGCAACCCACTCCAGTATTCTTGCCTGGAGAATCCTATGGACAGAGGAGCTTGGTAGGCTACAGTCCACGGGGTCACAAAGAGTTGGACACGACTGAGTGACTTCACTTTCACTTCACTTTTTTGATGATTAGGACTTTACATGAAATATCTTATTTAATCCTCATTATAAACTCTAGGTAAGTACTATTATTACATCAATTTTACATTTGAGGAAACAAATTTCCAGAGATTAAGCCATTTGCCTATGTCACATTGCTAGTGAGGGTCACGTGGCAGTCTGTCATCAGAGCTGCTTTAGTTAAAGACTGAAAAAAGGGCCTAACCTGATCCTCCTTAACAATGTTTTATTGTGGAAATAGTATGCATCACTGCTTCTGCTGCTGCTAAGTCGCTTCAGTGGTGCCTGACTCTGTGTGACCCCATAGACGGGGGGGCCACTGTCTCTGAGATTCTCCAGGCAAGAACACTGGAGTGGGTTGCCATTTCCTTCTCCAATGCATGAAAGTGAAAAGCAAAAGTGAAGCCGTTCAGTCGTGCCTGACTGTTAGCAACCCCATGGACTGTAGCCTGCCAGGCTCCTCTGTCCATGGGATTTTTCAGGCAAAAATACTGGAGTGGGGTGCCATTGTCTTCTCCATCACTAGGATATTCCATATATATTGGGTTGGCCAAGATAGTCATTCAGGTTTTTCCATATGATATTACAATTCATATATTTCCTTTCATTGTCAGGGGAAATAGATACGTTCATTTTCTTGGTTATGCTCATGATTTCACATAAATACACAAAAACTTATACAACTGTGAACTTTAGGTGCAATTTATTGTGTTTTGGTTATACCTTAAACATGCTGTTGAAAAGTTAAGTATATTTTCTTATGGAAGACATGAGACACTGCACTCTGAAGGTGAAATACAAAGTGTCTCAACCACCTTGCTATGAATAAGATAAAGGAAATATTTTCTTGGAGCCAGAAGGTGCCAGTGCACCACAAGGATCAATTCCAATAAGTAGAAAGACTTAATTAACAGGCTAGTAGTGGTATTTATAATGCTAATAGTGTTACCAGTAGTAGTCATAATAGTACCGGTAGTAGTAAAAGCAGCAGAAGCTGTAGTATGGGAAACGGAGAAGAAAAGAGGAAGATAAAAAGTGTTTATCTTTTATTGGGTACCTAGATAGTATATTCAAAAGCAGAAATATTACTTTGCCGACTAAGGTCCGTCTAGTCAAGGCTATGGTTTTTACTGTGGTCATGTATGGATGTGAGAGGTGGACTGTGAAGAAGGCTGAGCACTGAAGAACTGATGCTTTTGAACTGTGGTGTTGGAGAAGACTCTTGAGAGTCCCTTGGACTGGAAGGAGATCCAACCAGTCCATTCTGAAGGAGAACAACCCTGGGATCTCTTTGGAAGGAATGATGCTAAAGCTGAAACTCCAGTACTTTGGCCACCTCACGCAAAGAGTTGACTCATTGGAAAAGACTCTGATGCTGGGAGGGATTGGGGGCAGGAGGAGAAGGGGACGACAGAGGATGAGATGGCTGGATGGCATCACGGACTCGATGGATGTGAGTCTAAGTGAACTCCGAGAGATGGTGATGAACAAGGAGGCCTGGCGTGCTGCGATTCATGGGGTTGCAAAGAGTTGGACACGACTGAACGACTGAACTGAAATGATTATTTTGAACACTGTTTCATCCTCTTTATTTTAATGAAGGATTTTGTTTTTAAATTTTTAAATTTTATTTATGTGTTTTCTTGACTACTCTGGGTCTTCAGTGCTTCATGCGGGCTTTCTTTGGATGCAGCAAGCAGCTCTACACTTCATCATGGTGCATGGACTTCTCATAGTGGTGGCTTCTCTCATTGCAGAGCACAGGCTCTAGGCATATGGCCTACATGCAGCATGCCAGCTTGGTCACTGCAGCTTTCAGGCTCCAGAGTGTGGGCTTAGTAGTTGTGGTGCACAGACTTAGTTGCTTCACAGAATGTGGAGTATTCCTGAAACAGAGATTGAACCTATGTCTTCTGCATTGGCAAGCAGATTTTTATCCACTGTGCCACCAGGAAAGAACCTGTTTCATACTCTTTGAGAAAGATGGAGATGGAGTAGAGAAGTAGTTAGAAATCTTAACTTTTGTGCATGCAGCAAACATATTAATAATCCAATAATACACCAGGCTTTATACTATATACTGGGAACCCAAGATATACAATTCATGACCTAATGGAGCTCTTTATAGATGTAGTGCAGTATACTAAAAAGCACAAAGGAAAGATTTCTGTCCAGCTAATGGTCCAGCTAATGGACTTGGAAACAGAAAAATTTCCTAAAGGAAATGTGTAGAAAATTAGCAAGGAATGGTCTGGTTATGAAAGTTCATCCTTAACACTGAAATATATTGGAATGGGGCAAGTCTGGAGAATTTCATTTTATAATGGACTTGGAAACAGAAAAATTTCCTAAAGGAAATGTGTAGAAAATTAGCAAGGAATGGTCTGGTTATGAAAGTTCATCCTTAACAGTGAAATGTATTGGAATGGGGCAAGTCTGGAGAATTTCATTTTAAGTGTGGCTTCATCATGGACAGAATAAGATGATCAGATAGGAAATCAATAGATTTCAATGGTTGTAAGTAATAGAAAGAATTCTGTACCTAATGTTAAGACATTTGAAATTTATTATGAGGCAGAGTACAAAAAGACTAGATAACTTGTATGATCCACTTTAGACACTTCTGCATATTTTCTTCTATTTCTACACAGTCTTTGGAACTTATATAACAGAATGTGCAAAAGACATCTATTTTAAAACAGTTATAACAGAAAAAGTTAAAAAAAAAACTAGCTTGAAGACAGAGCATGTTAACACTCTCTTCTATGAGAGCGCTAGGATTTTGTGTTAATGTTAAAAATCAGTTGAAAATGTAAGAAAGTCTGGGTGTATTGGAATCTCTTCTTATGAGAATTCACTAGTATCTTAGAACCATGAAACCATAAAACATCAGAACTGATATAAAGTCTGAAATCTAGTCAAATTGCATTTATAGATAAGAAAGCTTAGCATCAGAAAGAAGTGAATTTCCCAAAGGTCAAATAGTAATTGAGAGAGTGAAGACTATAACACGTATGACTACGACTTCTAAGCCCTCATCTCCTTAATTTCACCAGGCTGCCTAGCATTCTACATTTTCAACACCCATTGATGGTTGTTGGAAAAATATTATTAATGATCATTTCTAAATTACCATCTGAAATATTCAGCATACACACACCATATAGAAATTTAAAACAAGACTGCTTGATAGAAATATGTCATTGGTTTCTCAAAGTTCCTTGCCAAATGGTTGCAAAAAAATTTTTCACATGAAAATTTTCTAAACTAGTGACAAGTTGAGGCATTCATAAGATAAACAAAGGCTGTTGTTCAAGATGGCAAAACATCTTAATTTTTAAAAAAAATCTTGTATATTAAATTTCAGGTAGTGCAATGGTAATCTGCTTGCCAATGCAGGAGACATGGGTTCAATCCCTGATCTGAAATAACTCACAGAGTAGGAAATGCCAACTCACTCCAGTATTAATGCCTGGAAAATTCCATGGACAGAGGAGCCTGGTAGGCTACAGTTTATGGGGTCGCAAAAAGTCAGACATGATTGAGCGACTGAGCATAGCAGCACAGCATATAGAAACTACAAAAATAACAATAGCAATAGTGTTTAGAATAGGAGCTTGGGGACATCAGAAAGCAAGAGCAGACTACTAGTATTAACAAACTTCTAAAAATAGAAGTCATATGCAATCATATTGAGATTCTCAGAAGAGAAAACGACAGCTAAAAATATACACTTAAAGTCTACAGATGCAGAAAACAGGTCCATTCTTACTACCCAACTGAGCCTCAGAGTTCCTGTGCTCCAAGTTGAAATCTGGACGTTAGACTTTCATGCCTCATTGCTCATCATTCACCAAAACAAGAATGAAGTGACATGTAACTGAAACAAGTGACATGTCCTGTCCACTTAGATAGAGCTTACATTTTCCACTTCAATTCTGGAAAAAGATAGCCACAGATGGAGACAAAAATTGGATTTATGCCGCCAAAAGCCAAGGAATATGCTAGAAGAAATGTACAGGACAAAATCTCCCTCTGAGGCCCTAAGAGGAAACAAGCCTTGCCAAACCCATAATTCTAAGCTGATCACCTAATTTTGAATGATAGCCTGAAGTGTGAAAATTAATTTCTGTTATTTTTAGTTTTAATTGGAGTATAATTGCTTTATAATGTGTTAATTTCTGCTGTACAACAATGTGAATCAGCTATATGTATACATATATCCCCTCCTTCTTGCACCTCCCTCGCGTTCCCCATCCACCCTTCAAGGTCATCACAGAGCGCTGAGCTGAACTCCCTGAGCTGTACAGGTACTTTACACTGGCTATCTTTTTAACACGTGGTAGTGTATGTGTGTCAATGCTACTTTCTCAGTTTATCCCACCTTTTCCTTCTCCTACCCCCATGTCCACAAGTCCTTTCCGTACATCTGTGTCTACTCCTGCCCTGCAAATAGGTTCATCAGTATCATTTTTCTAGATTCCATACATAGACATTAATATATTATATTTGTTTTTCTCTTTGTTACAGCAGCCCTTGGAAACATATAACTGAAGAACCTAAACTACTCCATTTTGTTAACAGAAAAACTCCATTTTGTAAGGTTCTAGGAAAAGAGCCTTTGGAAATCCCCTGACGTCACCCCACTACCCACAAGCCAATCAGATCCTAGACCAGAATTTCCTGACTTAACGTTCAGGAACTTGTGGTTTACCTAGGTAATAAGGACCAATCAAAAACCAACACACAACCCTTTGAAAGAAAGTGATCAATCAGACATCCCTCTACCTAGAAATTCTTTTTTGCATGAACACTCCCTGTATAAGCAATGTAATCCAAAACCCAGAGCTCCTCCCTATACTGATGCATCGGTAACAGTGGGAGCCCCAGCTCAAGCTTGGTAATAAAAACTCTCTTGCTTTTGCATTGGATATCAGCTCCCTGTTGGTCATTGGGAGATTTCGAGACTTGGGCATAATATCTGGGGGCTTGTCCAGGACCTCCCACCGGCTCCACGGGAAGACCGATCTGGAGAGTCATCTACAGCTGGTAAGATTTTTTTCTTTCTTTCTTTTTGTTTCTGACAGGGCCTATTTTCTGAGACCGGTATATGACTCAGGTGGACGTGCTGACGGGTAAACTGTGTGGGTAGTTGGGAGACGTCCTCGACCCCTTCAAAGGGGACAGAGTGCCCCTGTTCTCTGTAGATGATAGCGGGTCGCTCCCGCTGAACAGCTGGAGGCCATCGTCTTACTTTCAGTTTTGCCTCCAGACTCCCAGAAGTCTATTTCTCTGTCTGTCTGTGTGTCTGCCTGTATTGTCGTATTGTCTGTGTTAATTTACCAACATCTGACTGATCCAGGAATGATGGGGCAACATCAGTCTAGCCCTAATCCTCTATCTCTGATCACTGACCATTTTAAGGAAGTCAAAATGTGCACTCATGACCTCAGTGCAGAAATTAAAAGGAATAAATTAATCACTTTTTGCAGTGCAGAATGGCTGACCTTCCATGTAGGCTGGCCCTCAGAAGGCACCTTTGACTTGGGAACTGTACACCGAATCTGGGATATCATCTTCCGACTGCAGATCGGACACTCTGACCAAGTTCCCTATATCGTAGTATGGGAAAATATCATATTGCACCCCCCTCCTTGGGTAAAACCTTTTTTGCCTCAACAGTGAATTTCTACCTCTCAGGTACTGGTGACACGTGTAGGAAACAACCTGAAGAATCCCAAGGAGCCTGAACCAACGGGGCTGCTATACCTCATCTTGTAGGGGGGAACAGAAGAACTCCTCTTCCCTCCTCCTTACCAACCTCCTGAACCACCTCGGGCCCCCGCCATCCTGCCACCCAGGGCCGAAACACAGAAAGGGGGACCCGCACAAAATATTCGCCATAGGCGAGCCATGTCCCAGGAGGGGCTGGCGGACTCAACCGTTGCCCTCCCCTTACAAGTGGCCGCCCCCCCCACCCCGATGAAGAAGGAAACCAACCTCATCATTATTGGCCCTTCTCTACTAGTGGCCTATATAACTGGAGATCCCAGAATGCTAAGTTCTCAGACAACCCTAGAGATTTAACTAACCCTCTAGAGACTGTACTTTTTACTCATCAGCCCACCTGGGATGACTGCCAACAGCTGTTCCAGATTCTCTTCACAACAGAAGAGAGGGTGAATACAGAATGAGGCCTGCAAAAAGGTCCTAGGGGCAAATGGAGAACCCACCACTAATATAAATGAAATTAACACCTCTTTTCCTTTATCACAACCTGACTGAGATTACAATACAGCAAAAGGTAAGGAGAGGCTCTGGGTCTACCACCAGACTCTTTTGTGGGGGCTTAAGGCAGCTGCATGGAAACCTACTAACCTAGCTAGAGTGGGAGATGCTAAGCAGCTGATCTCCTGGAAAAGCTGATGGAGGCCTTTAGACAATACACCCCCATAGATCTAGAAGCAGAAGACACTCAGGCTGCTTTGATAATGCATTTTGTCAACCAGGCTGCCCCTGACATTAGGAAGAAGTTACAAAATCTAGAACACCTGGGTGAAGAGTATCCAGGATTTAATAACAGTAGCAGAAAGAGTCTACAACACCTGAGAAACCCCTGAGGAAAAACAAGCCAAAGCAGCAGATTGCCAAACCTATAACATGGCATGCATCCTGCTGGCTGCAGCAGTTCCTGACTTGGGAGAGAGGGAGTGCCAGTTGTGCCGCCTGGCTGCTGGAGGTAAGAGCTGTCCCTGTACGTGACCAGCATTAGGAAAGAATCAATGTGCCTATTGTAAAAAGGAAGGACATTGGGCCAAGAAATGCCCTTAGAAAAAGAAGGGACTATGAAAGACCCTCATTCTGGCCGTTGAAGAACTGGGCGATTAGGGAGGACAGGGTTTGATGCCCCTCCGCAAACCCAGGGTAACCTAAGAGTGGAGGGGACCCCAGTTGACTTCCTTGTCGATATGGGGGCTCAATATTTGGTTTTGCTAGAGCCCCAGGGAAAACTGGCTGGAAAGACCTCTTGGGTGCAGGGGGATACTGGAATGAAACAATACCAATGGACTACCTGAAGATCAGTGGACTTGGGTGCAGGCTGGGTATCCCACTCTTTCATGGTCATTCTGGAATAAGAGACCTATTGACCAAAATGGGGGCCCAGATTCACTTCATCCAGGAGGAAACTAAAATACTTGACCAGTTGGGCAGACCAATTCAAGTACTAACAATTCAATTAGAAGATGAATATCAGTTGCACCAAAAACCAATGCTCCCCCAAGCATACATTCAAAAATGGCTAGACAAATTCCCTGATGCATGGGCCGAGACAGGGGGAACCAGTTTGGCCAGACACTGCCCTTCTATATAAATAGATCTCAAGCCAGGGGCTGATCCCATCCGGGTCTGATAATACCCCATGACCCTGGAGGCCCGACAGGGGATCACCCCCCATATCTGCAGGCTACTTGCCCAGAAAATCTTGAGACCCTGCCAGTCGGCTTGGAACAGCCCTCTCCCCCTACCTCATTCCCTGTCAAAAAAAACAAATTCTCATGACTATCGGCCAGTACAGGATTTACGAGAAGTCAACCGCCGAGTTTTAGATACTCATCCTACTGTGCGGAACCCATACAACCTCCTGAGCTCACTCCCACCAGACCATCACTGGTATACGGTCCTAGATTTAAAAGACACTTTCTTTAGCCTTCTCCTGGTTCCCAGAAGCCAGGATCTTTTTGCCTTTGAATGGTCCAACCCAGAAGAAGGAATCAACATCCAGCTGACCTGGACTCGGCTGCCACAGGGATTTAAGAATTCTCCCACCATCTTCAATGAGGCCCTCCATGAGGACTTGGGTGAGTTCAGACAACAACACCCCCAACTAACCTTATTACAATATGTAGAAGACCTCCTAATTGCAGCCAAGGACCAAGAGACTTGCTTTTTGGGCACCTAAGAACTACTGCAGACCCTTGGAAAATTAGGGTACTAAGCCTCAGCCAAAAAGGCTAAGATATGCCAACCAGAAGTCACCTACTCAGGGTATGTATTAAAGGAAGGACAGAGATGGCTGTCAGAGGCATGAAAGGAGAAGTACTTAAAATCCCTACCCCAGATTCACCTCGAAGGGTGAGGTAATTTTGGGGGTCTGCTGGTTTCTGCCATCTTTGGATCCCAAATTCTGCGGAACTGTCTAAACCCTTATATGAAGCCACAAAAAGTACCATCCTTTTCAGTTGGATGGAGTAGATGGAGACCACTTTCAAGACTATTAAAACAGCCCTACTGTCAGCCCCCACCCTAGGGTTGCCTGATGTTACAAAACCCTTTCTCCTGGATGTAGATGAAAAACAGGGAGTTGCAAAAGGGGTACGGACACAGCATCTGGGACCTTGGAAGCGGCTGGTGGCTTACTTGTCTAAACGCCTAGACCCCCATGGCATCAGACTGGCCCCCATGCCTCCGCCTGATTGCATCAGTGGCCCTAATGGTCAAGGATGCAGATAAACTGACACTGGGGCAAGAGTTGCATATCACTGCCCCCCCTGCCCATGCCATTGAGGGCATACTAAGACAACCCCCAGATAGGTGGATCAGCAACGCTCGGCTGACCCACTACCAGGGATTACTGCTAAACCTCTCCAGAATCATCTTTCTTCAGCCTACTGCTCTCAATCCAGCTACACTGCTTCCTAACCCGGATTTGGAAGCCCCAGTCCATGACTGCAGCGACATACTAGCCCAGGCACATGGGACGCGAGAGGACTTGCAAGATCGCCTTCTAGCGGATGCTGAAGCTACCTCGTATGCGGATGGAAGCAGTTTCGACCAAGATGGGCTCAGGTATGCAGGGGCAGCCACAAACACGGAAACCCAAACCATGTGGGAGGAAGCACTACCTCCGGGCACTTTGGCTCAAGAGGCTGAACTAATCTAATAAAAGCCCTCCAATCGGGGAAGGACAAAAAACATCATTACTGACAACTGATAAGCCTTTGCTACTGCCCATATACACGGAGCCATCTACAGAGAGAGAGGACTCCTCACAGCCAAGGGTAAAACGATCAAATATAAAAAAGAAATAAAAGCCCTCCTCTCAGCATTATGGCTTCCTAAAAAACTAGCCATAATACACTGCCCGGGACACCAAAAGTCAGACCCTGACCTCAAAGGGAAACAATTTGGCAGACAGGGTGGCCTGTGATGCAGCCCAGGGAACCGTGATAGAAGCCACCCTTCAATTGCCTGACCCTGGGAGCCCTGTTCTGCCAGCTCTACCCAGCTACTCACCAAGAGACTTAGACTGGATAAAAAGTTTACCTATGACCCAACAACTGGCCGGGTGCTGGAAGGCAGCAGACAGCTCCCTGACCCTCCCAGAGGAACTAGGAAAGCAGGTGTTACTGAGGATGCATCACACCACTCACCTGGGAACCCACAAGATGCAGGACCTGATTAGACACGCCAAGATTACCATGAGAGATGTCAGATCGACGATAGAAAGTATTGTATCAACCTGCAAGGCCTGCCAACTCACTAATGCTGCCAATCACCCAGACAACCACGAGTCTAGAGAATGTGGGAGTCGGCCAGGAGCAAACTGGGAGGTGGACTTCATGGAGGTGAAACCGGGTAAATATGGATACAAATATCTACTGGTATTCATAGATACCTTCTCAGGGTGGGTAGAAGCTTTCCCCACCAAGAGAGAAACAGCACAGGTGGAGGCCAAAAAGCTCATTGAAGACATCTTGCTGTGGTTTGGCTTTCCTGCACAGGTAGGGTCAGACAATGGGCTGGCCTTCGTATCTCAGGTAAGCCAGTGGGTAGTCCGGGCTTTGAGGGCTAGGTGGAAGAACATTGCGCTTATAGGCCCCAGAGCTCAGGACAAGTACAAAGGATGAATGGGACACTCAAACATTAACAAAATTAGTTGCTGAGACTGGCAGGGACTGGGTGGCTCTCCTCCCCTTTGCCCTATACTGGGTGCGAAACCCCCTACCAACTGGGACTTACCCACTTAGAAATTATGTATGGGATACCTCCCCCAATAATTCCTAACCTAAGAACAGAAGTGCTAAAAGAAATAGATGATCAAAGATTACTCTTTTCTCTCTGGTCCTTACAATACTCCCACTGCGACATGTGGAAGAGGCTCAAGGCATTATATGAATCAGGCCCACCACCTGAACCCCATCGCTACCGGCCAGGAGACTGGGTGTATGTGCGCTGCCATCATCAAGATACCCTAGAGCCCAGGTGGAAAGGGCCCTTCCTAGTTGTCTTGATGATACCTACTGCTCTCAAAGTTGACGGTATATCCACTTGGGTTCACTACACCCACATATGTCCTGTGGACCTGTTCGCCCTAAGGGAAGAATTCCTTCCCCAATGGAAGACCAAGCTGGACAAAACAAATCCACTCAAACTCAAGCTATAAAGGCGATAAAAGTACTGTGTACGCTGTTGTCTCTACGGCTTAGTGCTGCCACTAACCCCTATCAACTGATGAACCTGACTTGCATGATTCTAAGTGCAACTATGGGAGAAGTAATTAACTCCACCTCGGCCGTCCATCCCAAAAACATCTGGTGGCCAGACTTGGAATTCGACCTCTGTCTCTGGCCGCGGGATCTTGGGACATTGACGAATGGGAGATAAAGATGCCCGGCAAGCCCGAATGTGAGACTGGCACTAATAGGTGCAATACTCAGCCCTCCACTAACTCAGGACCTGGATGCAGCCACTACATTCAACGGGCAAGCTTACAGGAAACATCATTCTATGTGTGCTCCAAAGGGAGACAGAGCCAGGCGACCATCAATAACTGCCGGGGGGGCTGACAAGTTTTACTGCGCCGCTTGGGGATGTGAGTCAACGGGGATGGTTGATTAGGAGTCCCCTATTCGTGGTGACTTGATTACTTTGGTTCGCATTTCGGGGCCCACTGGGTCAACTGGGGGGCGTGGAAGGGAGTCCCTCATAACTGGGCCTTGTATGAACTTTCTTTGCAATCCAGTGAGGCTTAAGTTCTCAACTGAAGGAAAAAAGTTCCCCGGTCAGGAAGCCAGACAATCTTGGGGCCTCCGGCTATATCAGTCAGGATATGATAACGAGTTGCTATTTACTATCAGGTTGAAAGTAGGACCCATACAGATCTGCCCAAATCAGGGCATAGGGCCCAATTCAGTCTTAGTGCCATGAGAGCCTACGCATGCCCCCATTTGGCCTGCCCACACCCCCATTCAAAAGCCTACTCAAATGCCTCCTGGGCCCTACATTACTAGCACAAACAGCTCCCCTCAGGTTAGCCTTAAGACACCTAATATTAAAGAAGATCAGGACCTGTTATTTGATATGATAACCAACACCTATCGGGTCCTAAATTCCACTCACCCAGACCTGACTAGCAGTTGCTGGTTATGTTATGACATCAAACCCCCCTATTATGAGGCCATAGCTGTCCCAGGAAATTACATTCAAATAAGAGACCACAGAGCCTGCTGATGGCAGCAAAAAGGAGATGCCAGATCAACTCTTCAGCGAGTAACCAGACAGGGCCTTTGCATAGGAAATGTTCCCCAAACCTATCAGCACCTCTGTAATTCCAGGGACTCTATAAAAACAACCGAGTACCTGGTGCCTCCCCCCAAAAATTGGTGGGCATGCTCTACGAGCTTAGCACCTTGTATTATTCATGGGCAGGTACTAAATGACTCCAAAAATTTTTGTGTATTGATGCTATTGGTACCCTGACTGTTCTATCACTCCAATGATGAACTCCTCCTAAAAGTAGAAAAAGTCTCGCCTCGGTCCAAGAGAGAACCAGTCTCAGCCTTAACCCTTACAGTTTTATTGGGATTAGGGGCGGCTGGTGCAGGAACTGTGATATCCTTCTTGATAGTGCAGAATCAACACTATTCTAGCCTAAGAGCAGCCATTGATCTTGGTATTGAAAGACTAGAAAGCTCAATCTGCCACCTCCAAGAGTCACTGAGTTCTCTGGTGGAAGTGGTACTGCAGAATAAAAGGGGATTGGATTTGGTTTTTTTCCAACCAGGGGGCCTATGTGCTGCATTAGGGGAAGAATGTTGTTTTTATGTGGATCACTCGGGGGTAGTCAGGGAGTCCCTGGCCAAGATAAGAGAAGGGCTGAGTCAGAGAAAAAGAGAAAGAGAAATGTCTCAAAATTGGTTTGAATCCTAATTCAACTCATCCCCCTGGCTTGCAACTCTCATGTCTTCCTTGGTGGGGCCCCTGATTATCTGAAGGTGCTACTCACCTTCAGACCATGCTTACTAAACAAATTGGTGGTCTTCATTAAAAGCCACATCAACACAGTGCACCTCATGGTACTCAGATCCCAATATACAGTCCTGCCAATGGTCTTCTTAGCGGGAGACAATTTAGAGCTGACCCCAGACCCATGATTGGGTCTATCCTGGATCCTAAAGAAGGGGGGAATGAAGAATTTAAGCTACTCCATTTTGTTAACAGAAAAACTCCATTTTGTAAGATTCCAGGAAAAGAGCCTTTGGAAATCCCCTGACCTCACCCCACTACCCACAAGCCAATCAGATCCCAGACCAGAATCTCCTGCCTTAACGTTCAGGAACTTGTGGTTTACCTAGGTAATAGGGACCAATCAAAAACCAACACACAACCCTTTGAAAGAAAGTGACCAATCAGACATTCCCCTACCTAGAAATTCTTTTCTTCATGAACACTCCCTATATAAGCAATGTAATCCAGGAGCTCCTCCCTGTAGCCGCTGCATCGGTAATGGTGGGAGCCCCAGCTTGAGCTTGGTAATAAAGACTCTCTTGCTTTTGCATTGGATATCAGCTCCCTGGTGGTCATTGGGAGATTTTGAGGCTTGGGCCTAACAATAACATCTTTCTATATTCAGCTCAAATGCTCTCTCACACTCAAATTTTCCTTGATTCCAACTAAAACTAAACACATATGGAGGAAAAGTTATGCCTTGCTTTTATTGTATCCTTACACTCTCTAGCATATCATAGATTTCAATTTTCTATTGAAAAGACAGTTACTTCCCTGATGGCTCAGAAGGTAAAGAATCTACCTGCAAAGCAGGATACCTGGGTTCAATCCCTGGAGAAGGGAATGGCAACCCACTTCACTATTCTTGCCTGGAGAATTCCATGGACGGAAGAGCCTGATGGGCTATAGTCCATAGGCTCACAAAGAGTCGTATATGACAGTGACTAAACACACTCACACTGAAAAGACAATTCTTTTTCTTCTGGAAGAAAACTTTTCCTCTTCATGAATGCTTACAACACTTAATAAAGGAAAATGGAGAGAGAAGCTGGTTGAAGTTAGTGTCAGAACAAACTAGTGACTCCAGCAAAAAAAGGTGAAACGACAATTGCAGTTCTAACAGATAACCAATAGCAATCAACTGAATTGATATAAACGCTCTAAGGCAACAATTTGTCAACACAGTGTTTGTCATGGTTCCTAGAAGGAGAGACACCAAAGTATTTTTCCAGGAAGCACTTTTGCTTCTCTCCAGGAAATCTTGATACTCACAGGGAAACGGGAAAAAAACTTGCTTATAGAGGATCCTCTTTTCCCCCTACTCAATGTTATGGGTGTTGACAGAAAACTGAGTTGCACTGTTCTCTTGTATGTCACTTACAACAGTTTGGGTTCTTTATGATATCTAATATCCTACATTTTGAAGACAAGGATTAGTCAGAGGGAAGGCAGTAGCTTTAGAAACTGCTCTTAAAAAAAAAAAAAATTAAATGCATCTTTGAGAGGAACTGGGAGATGCAAGTTTGATCCCTGGGTCGGAAAGATCCCCTGGAGGAGGAAATGGCAACCTATTCCAGTATTCTTGCCTGGGAAGTCCTATGGACAGAGGTGCCTAGCAGGCTACAGTCCATGGGGTCGCACAGAATAGGACACGACTAAAGTGACAGAGCATGAACATGAAGATCCTACATACATGAGAAAACAATAGGAATGATCTTTGTGCCTGGTGGCAAGGATCCGTTTCTCCCAGCGGTGGAGAACTGTTGTATAAAATACAAAGTATGAGCAGATAGCTTGATGTTTTATTTGCATTTTCAGAAAACATAGGTCGGAAAGATCCCCTGGAGGAGGAAATGGCAACCTATTCCAGTATTCTTGCCTGGGAAGTCCTATGGACAGAGGTGCCTAGCAGGCTACAGTCCATGGGGTCGCACAGAATAGGACACGACTAAAGTGACAGAGCATGAACATGAAGATCCTACATACATGAGAAAACAATAGGAATGATCTTTGTGCCTGGTGGCAAGGATCCGTTTCTCCCAGCGGTGGAGAACTGTTGTATAAAATACAAAGTATGAGCAGATAGCTTGATGTTTTATTTGCATTTTCAGAAAACATACTACGGAGTAAAATAAATAAATAGCCTCTCATTTTCAGTGTTCAATTTATAACAAAATACAATTGTAGGAAATCTTATTTCTTTCCCTGGATTTTCTGTTTCAGTTTGCAGCTCCCTGACAAGCTTATTATGACAATATAGATCTGGAGATTTGCTGACATTATCATAAAAAAATACAAGCCTTAATGATACATTTTATGGTGTGTGATTATAGATGCTCATCCTTGAGGGTGGATAATGCTCTGAATCATCATTGTTTTGGTATCAAGATATGATTTATATTAGATGTTATACCTACTATTTTGTCACCTCTAAGACACAACTTTTAAAACGGGATTCTTTCAAACATTTACCAACTATATGTTATTATCTCTGGAGGAATGAATATTTAGATAATTGGGAACTCTGAAACGTTGATGTAGGGATTTATGATTCAGATAAAATTGCCTTCTGCAACATGAATTTTTGAGAGACTGGAAAATTTCTTACATCCCAAAAAGATTCAGAACTTATGAAGTGCATCAAGATATATTCATTTTTATACTGAGGTTTTATTGCATTTTTCATTTAACAGATTTGTGCCTCCTTTGATCTCTAATCCCCAAAGACTCAACCCAGCACACTACCACTTCAAACTGAAACATGTGTATTTTCATGCTCAATGAAATGCACTTTTAAACACCAAACACTATTTTACAAAATGTCTCATGTGAACTTAAAAGAAGATTTTCATACCAGAGACCTTAAAAATCATTTCTGTATTTCAAACAACTTCATATTTCTTTTCACCATGCTTATAATTCCACCATTTGTCTTAAACTATAATTATAGTTCAGAATATACTACTAGAAAAATAGATGAGTTTAACTTTTAATTGCTATAATTTATTCATCACTGTACTTTCTGCCATTCATTCACCTGATATTTTTCATGACCCAGATCATATTTCTGAGTTCAAAATAAATCTAAGTATAAACCAGAAATTCCATACAGAAGCAGTTCTGTCAATCATGATACCCTCTCATCTTTTCTTCCAACAAAGACAGATATTGATTGAGCTCATTTCATGTGTGAAGTATTACTTTAAATACAGTATAGAATTTAGAATGAGAGAAATATAATACTTGATATCAAAAAAGTTTCAAAAAGAAACTTGCCTTAAAAGAAAGGCGTATTTAAATTTCCCCTGAGTGCATGCATGCCAAATTGCTTCACTCATGTCTAACTCTTTGTGACCCTATGGCCTGTAGCCTGCCAGATTCCTCTGTCCATGGGATTCTCTGGCCCAGGGATCAAACTCGTGTCTCTTAGTTCTCCTGCATTGGCAAATGGGTTCTTTATCACTAGTGCCACCTGGGAAGCCCTGAGTGACTCAGTTAAAACTGCAAAAGGAAATCAGAGGTGATAGGATTTCTGTGGGATGGAAATCTATTGCTAAATAAGTCTGGTGTTGAATTTCATCTTGTCTGTGATTTCAGAACCAAAAATATAGAATTCTTGAGGGACCAAAAACTCTGTTTTTGAGCTTTTGATCTTTTACCTGCAATGGCTTGTAAAACTATAAAAATTGTTAGCCATGTCATTATGTAAAGTGTAAGTGAAGTAAAAGTTGCTCAGTCATGTCTGATTCTTTTGTGACCCCATGGATTATACAGTTCATGAAATTCTCCAGGCCAGAATACTGGCATGGGTACTATTCCCTTCTCTAGGGGATCAAACCAGGAAATCCTGCATTGCAGGTGGATTCTTTATCAGCTGAGCCACCAGGAAAGCGCAAGGATACTGGAATGGTTAGCCTATCCCTTCTTCATCAGATCTTCCCAACTCAGGAATCTGAACCTGGATCTCCTGCATTGCAGGCAGATTCTTGTCCAGTTGAGCCACCAGGGAAGCCCTGTCATTATGATAAAATACATAAATTCCTTGGTCATAGAACATCTTATACAAAAGGCTATATATGGTAATGAGAAATACAGGTAGATTGTTATAGATAGCTCCAAAAATGGTGAAAATGAAGCATGAGCAATCACTTTCATACTTCTCGATTTCCTCTGATGGTAAGTCCTCTCTTTGCCACCAAACTCATCACTCTGTAAATGTTTTCTAAATGTTGAGACTGAAGCATCTATGTATATATACAGTTTTCCAGAGTTTGCAATTGTTCAGAAGAGGTGCCTTGAAGCTGTCATTTGAAGTGAAGTGAAGTGAAGGCTGAAGAACTGTACTCAGTCTTTTATAGGTTCCACCTCTCAGGGCTTGTACCACAAATGTTCTGTTTTTATCTGATTTTTCAAATATACTGGGTTTTTGTGTAATACCAGGGACTTTAAGGTTTATTGTTTATTTATTGGACTATATTTGATTTATAATGATGTGTTAGTTTCAGGTGTACAGCAAAGTGATTTAGTTTTATATATACACATGTTTGGGCTTCCCAGGTGGCACTAGTGGTAAAGAACCCAATTGCCAATACAGGAGACATGAGACATGGGTTCGATCCCTAGGTCATATACATCCCCTGGAAAAAGGCATGGCAAGCCACTCCAGGATTCTTGCCTGGGGAATTCCATGGACAGAGGAGACTGTAGTGTAACAGAGTTGGACACAACTGAAACTACTTGATGTGAACACACGCAAACATGCCTATTCTTTTTCAGATTCTTTTCTCATATAAGTTATTACTGAGTATTGAGTAGAGTTCCATGTACTAATCAGTATGTCTTTGTTGATTATATATATCTGTTTTGTAATATAATACTGTTTTTAACAAAAAAAAATTTGAAAAAAAATTTTGTAGCTATTCAGTTCAGTTCAGTTGCTCAGTCGTGTCCAACTCTTTGCGACCCCATGAATCACAGCACGCCAGGCCTCCCTGTTCATCACCAACTCCCGGATCACTTAGACTCGCATCCATCGAGTCAGTGATGCCATCCAGCCATCTCATCCTCAGTCGTCCCCTACTCCTCCTGCCCCCAATCCCTCCCAGCATCAGAGTCTTTTCCAATGAGTCAACTCTTCTCATGAGGTAGCCAAGGAACTGGAGTTTCAGCTTTAGCATCATTCCTTCCAAAGAAACCCCAGGGCTGATCTCCTTCAGAATGGATTGGTTGGATCTTTTTGCAGTCTAAGGGACTCTCAAGAGTCTTCTCCAACACCACAGTTCAAAAACATCAATTCTTTGGCGCTCAGCTTTCTTTACATTCTTCACAGTCTAACTCTCACATCCATACATGATCACAGGAAATACCATAGCCTTGACTAGATGGACCTTTGTTGGCAATAATCTATTCCAATTCTCTTTTAAAAATGAGAAATGTGAAAATGCCAGAGATTAAAGAGTTCACAGCTCATAGCTATGGATTTGAAAAAAAAAATTAGAACATTTAAGTTTCATAATAGAAACTAATATAACAATTTAAAAGTTAAATTAATAATTGCAATTATTTTGCTTAGTCCCTCAGGCTTTTCTTTCATTTTTCTTTCCTCTGAATCTAGACCATCAAAAGAAGGATGGAAAGTGTCTTCTTGCTTTGAAACTCAATATTTATTCTTAAAAATAACTACATATTTATTATAAGACTCCAAGAAGGGTCAGTCTTACATGACCCAAAGAAAGCAAGTAAATTGCAAGAATCAGCTATTTAGATATTATAAAGCCAATGTTTTTAGAAAACACATCCATAAAATACTCTCAAAGCAGATATTGCTTAACTACGTGTTATTGAATGTTTTGATAAGATTTACAGCCTGCAGGGAAAAAAATAAACATAAAATTGCTTTAAAACTTTGTATCTTACATCTTACAGAGTTTTGTTTATTAGTAATTGGAATGTTCAGAATAGTTAAATATAGTTGCACGTTGCATTTTATCATACATTTCATATGTGAAAGATTCTCACAGAGAATATATTTCCAGTTTGTTGGTATTTGATATAAATATAGTCCCAGTAAAACATGAAAAGACAATGTTTCTATAGAGAAAACTATAACATCTGGAAAAACTGCATCAACAGATGTCCTTCATTTTTTGTAAATGATGTCAGTTAGTATGCCACGAATTACAAACAAACAAAATAGCCAATCTATAAACACCACCTGCTGGAAGGCAGACAGTAACTATAGTCTAACATAAAAGAATAACTATGACCTTTGTGGTCAGATAGACAGAACTTCAAATTCAAGCTCTGAAAGATATTTTTCTAAACCTCCATATCCTTGAATGTGTAATGGAGACAACAATATCTGTAAAGGTAAGGTGAAAATTAAGTTAAATAATGAGATACACAAAACTCATAATAAGTTAGAGTTTATGCCTATTTCAAGGAACTGTGAATAAATATTTGATCCAATTAAATAGTTAATAGTATTATCAAAACTAGAATCAATAGTAGAAATAACAGAAATGGGAGTCTCTGTACACTTCTAGAAGTTAAAGATGGCAGAGAAAAACACATCATGTAACCTCTCTCCTTCTCTCTCTCTCTCATATTCCAGAAAACAATAATAAAGAAATTGATAAAATGGCATAAAACTACAGCAAAGAGAATGGAAAAAGATTGATCCACAGACAGGAAATTCCAACAATTATTGGATGATATAAAGAGCATGGTATTGAGAGCTGCAGCCTCAAAACTGAGCAGGAGAACAAGTGCTATAGTCAAAGAGGGAACTCGCCTTTAGGCAGAGCTTTACATTTAGAAATCAGGCTATAGTGTGGACCAAAATGAGCATTCAGGCTTAAATTATGCATCTAATAGAACATATATCCCACCTGAGCTAAGATTCCATGTGAGCACAGGGAACAAATCCTGAAGTCTGATGTCTATGTCTGGACAAAATGTTCTCCTGTACAATCTGCTCAAACATGAAATTAATATCTGAGGAGAACAAAGATCCCATGAGGATTACTCCCTTTAACCTGATATTAAGAACTCTCTCAGCTCAAAGGCAAGCTGCACCCGAGTCTGACTGCTAACATCCTATTTATAAACAGTGAGTAACCTAGCCTCTCTATTGCTCCAAATGTAAATCTAAATGAAGGATATAAATCTAAAATGAGAGATCTGTGGAATTTTCAAGAAATTCTACAAGGTGAAAGAGGCTTATAAATAAACAAAGTGAAAGAAAAAGAGCCAAAGAAAAATCGCCTCAGGGAAATGTACACATTTTATCTGTAGACAAAAACAGGATCTTAGAACAGCAGTCTCCAAACTTTTTGGTACCAGAAAACAGTTTTATGAAAGACAGGTTTACCACGGACCAGTTTTGGGATGATTCAAGTGTATTACAGATCGGACTTTACTTGCATCACCAGTCACACCCACAAATGGAGCAGCAGCTTCAGGGCACTGGAGCAAGTTTCAGGAGATACTCCACCTACAAAGGCAAAGGAGAATACCAGAAAGATAGTAGGAGGGGTGAAAAGCATTTAAAATCAAACCCCATACCAGAATATCTGGAGTAGCAGGTAAATATGGACTTGGAGTAAAGAATGAAGCAGGGAAAAGGCTAATATAGTTTTGCCAAGAGAACACACTGGTCATAGCAAACACCCACTTCCAACAACACAAGAGAAGATTCTACACATGGACATCACCGGATGGTCAATACCAAAATAAGATTTATTATATTCTTTGCAGCCAAAGATGGAGAAGCTCTATACAGTCCATGAAAATAAGACCAGGAACTGACTGTGTCTCAGATCGTGAACTCCTTATTGCCAAATTCAGACTGAAATTTAAGAAAGTAGGGGAAACCACTAGACCATTCAGGTATGACCTAAGTCACATTCCTTATGATTATACAGTGGAAGTGAGAAGTAGCTTCAAAGGATTAGATCTAATAGACAGAGTGCCTGATGAAATACAGATGGAGGTTTGTGACACTGTACAGGAGACAGAAATCAAGATCATTCCCAAGAATAAGGAATGAAAAATGGCAAAATGGTTGCCTGAAGAGGCCTTACAAATAGCTGAGAAATGAAGTGAAGGGAAAGGCAAAGAAGAAAAGGAAAGATACACCTATTTGAATGCAGAGTTACAAAGAATAGCAAAGAGAGACAAGAAAGCCTTTTTCAGTGATCAATGCAAAGAAATAGAGGAAAATAATAGAATGGGAAGGACTAGAGATCTGTTCAAGAAAATTAGAGATACCAAGGGAACATTTCATCCAAAGTGAAGTCGTTCAGTTGTGTCCGACTCTTTGCAACACCATGGACTATAACCTATTAGGTTCCTCCATCCATGGGATTTTCCAGGCAAGAGTGCTAGAGGGGATTGCCATTTCCTTCTCCAGGGGATCTTCCAAACCCAGGAATCAAACCCAGGTCTCCCATATTTCAGGCAGATGCTTTTCTGTCTAAGCCACCAGGGAAGCCCTTTTCACCCAAAGATGGGCTCAATAAAGGACATAAATGCTATAAACCTAACAGAAGCAGAAGATATTAAGAAGAGACAGAAAGAATACACAGAAGAGCTATACAGAAAATGACTTAATGATGCAGATACCCACAATGGTGTGATCACTCACCTAGAACCAGACATCCTAGAATGCAAAGTCAAATGAGTCTTAGGAAGCATCACTACAAAGCTAGTGAAGGTGGTGGAATTCTAGTTGAACTATTTGAAATCCTAAAAGATGTTGCTGGGAAAATGTTGCACTCAATATGCCAGCAAATTTGGAAAACTTAGCAGTGGCCACAGGACTAGAAAATGTCAGTTTTCATTCCAATCCCAAAGAAAGGCAATACCAAACAATCTTCCAGCTACTGCACAATTGCAGTCATCTCACATGTTAGCAAAGTAATGCTCAAAGTTCTCCAAGCTAGGCTTCAACAGTATATGAACTGTTAAGTTCCAGATGTTCAAGCTGGATATAGAAAAGGCAGAAGAACCAGAAAGCAAATTGCCAACATCTTTGGATCACTGAAAAAGCAAGAGAGTTCCAAAGAGACATCTACTTATACTTTATTGACTATGCCAAAGCCTTTGACTGTGTCAGTAATAACAGACCATGGAAAATTCTTCAAGAAATAGGAATACCAGACCACCTGACCTGCCTCCTGAGAAATCTGTATGTAGGTCAAGAAGCCACAGTTAGAACAGGACATGGAACAACAGACTGTTTCCAAATCAGGAAAGGAGTATGTCTAGGCTGTATATTGTCACCCTGCTTATTTAACTTATATGCAGAGTACATCAGGAGAAATCTTGGACTGCACAAAGCACAAGCTGAAATCAAGATTGCCAGGAGAAATATCAATAACCTCAACTTTGTAGATGACACCACCCTTACAAGGATATTAAGAAGAAAGTGGCAGGCATTAAGGCGGATGTTGAAGATATTAAGGCAGAAAGCAAAGGAGAACTGAAGAACCTCTTGATGTGAGAGTGAAAAGGTTAGCTTGAAACTCAACATTCAAAAAACTCAGATCATGGCATCTGGTTTGATCATTTCATGGCAAATAGATGGGGAAACAATGGAAACAGTGACAGACTTTTTTTTCTTGGGCTCCAAAATCACTGCAGATGGTGACTGCAGCCATGAAATTAAAAGATGCTTGCTCCATGTAAGAAAAGTTATGACCAACCTAGACAGCATATTAAAAAGCAGAGACATTGTTTTGCCAACAGAGTTCCATCTAGTCAAAGCTATGGTTTTTCCTGTAGTTATCTATGGATGTGAGAGTTGGACCATAAAGAAAGCTGAGCACTGAAGAATTGATGCTTTTGAACTATAGTGTTGGAGAAGACTCCTTAGAGCCTCTTGGACAGCAAGGAGATCCAACCAGTCCATCCTAAAGGAAATCAATTCTGAATATTCATTGCAAGGACTGATGCTAAAGCTGAAACTCCAATACTTTGGCCATTTGGTGTGAAGATCTGACTCATTTGTAAAGACTCTGATGCTGGCAAAGATTGAAGGTAGGAGGAGAAGGGGATGACAGAGGATAAGATAGCTGGATGTCATCACTGACTCAATGAACACAAATATGGGTAAACTCCAGGAGTTGGTGATGGACATGGAAGCCTAGTATGCTGCATTCCACTGGGGTTGCAAAAAGTCTGACATGATTGAGTGACTAAACTCAATTGAACTTAAATGCATTACATTTATAGTGCACTTTATTTCTATTATTATTACATCAGCTCCACCTCAGATCACCAGGCATTAAATTTCAGTGGTTGGAGACACCTGCCTTTAGAAATAGGGAAATTACAGAACTAGGTATTAAAATTATCATTGTCAAAATAAAGTAAACATTGGAGAAGACAGAAGACTAACATGAAGAAATATCCCAGAAAATAGAACAAAAATTGTATATAACATGAAGGAAGAGATGAAAAACAAAGAGGACCTTAACAGATGGATTTTCCAGAAAGAGAGAATAGAAAAAAAGTAATGTGAGAAATGCTGGACTGGAAGAAACACAAGCTGGAATCAAGATTTCCAGGAGAAATATCAATAACCTCAGATATGCAGATGACACCATCCTTATGGCAGAAAGTGAAGAGGAACTAAAAAGCCTCCTGATGAAAGTGAAAGAGGAGAGTGAAAATGTTGGCTTAAAGCTCAACATTCAGAATACAAAGATTATGGCATCCGGTCCCATCACTTCATGAGAAATAGATGGGGAAACAGTGGAAACAGTGTCAGACTTTATGTTTTTGGGCTCCAAAATCACTTCAGATGGTGATTGCAGCCATGAAATTAAAAGACACTCACTCCTTGGAAGAAAAGTTATGACCAACCTAGATAGCATATTCAAAAGCAGAGACATTACTTTGCCAACTAAGGTCCGTCTAATCAAGGCTATGATATTTTCTGTGTTCATGTATGGATGTGAGAGTTGGACTGTGAAGAAGGCTGAGTGCTGAAGAGTTGATGCTTTTGAACTGTGGTGTTGGAGAAGACTCTTGAGAGTCCCTTGGACTGCAAGGAGATCCAACCAGTCCATTCTGAAGGAGATCAGCCCTGAGATTTCTTTGGAAGGAATGATGCTAAAGCTGAAACTTCAGTACTTTGGCCACCTCATGTGAAGAGTTGACTCATTGGAAAAGACTCTGATTCTCGGAGAGATTGGGGGCAGGAGGAGAAGGGGACGACTGAGGATGAGATGGCTGGATAGCATCACAGACTCGATGGAAACGATTCTGAGTGAACTCTGGGCGTTGGTGGTGGACAGGGAGGCCTGGCGTGCTGCAATTCATGGACTTGCAAAGAGTCAGACACAACTGAGCGACTGAACTGAACTGAATGTGAGAGAAAATTACTCTAGATACTCTTTAAGAAAATCTTTCATATCTGAAAGAATACATGGTCATTCAAATGAAAAGTATATTAGTGCTGAGCAAGATATATATATAAAATAAAACCAGAGATCTGGATGTATTGATTTTAAATTGCAGGATAAGGTAAAGGCTTTAAAAGTGAAAAAAAACAGAAAAAAAAAAAAAGAAATAAAGATGTTACAAAACTCTGAACTATACGTGGACTAGACCCTTTTCTTAGTAACAAGAATGTAAGAAGACAATGAAAAAATGTTTTGAGAATTATGAAAGAAAAAGATTTTAAACCTAGACTAGAATACTTCAGCAAACTACAGTAAAGTAGCCTTATTGGAGACTAGACAAAGGCACTTTCATCATGAAAAGACACAAAGAATTAGCTTTATTCACACTTAGGAACTTGCTCAAGGATGTATCCTGACAAGGTAAGAGACTGATCTAATTAAAAGGAAGAGATAGACTCAAGAGGCAAGAAAAGTAAAGCCTTTGATGACAGCTGTGTAGCAGACCTGAAAGTCTAAATTGGAACATAAGAAAGACTCTGGGAAGGCTTTCTTTAGAAGAAAAGGGGATTCTATAAATGAAGATCTTGAAAATTTTTGAGATAGAGAGATGACAGCTTAAATTCCTTGCTTGAAGTTGTAAACATGACCAAAATATAAGCATGAATTAGAAACAAAATGAACAGGTTTGTGCCTTGTTCTCCAGTGGTTAAGACTTTGCCTCCCAGGGTAGAGGTTCCAGTTCAGTCCCTGATCAGTGAGTTAAGATCTCATATGCTTTGCAGCCAAAAAAAAAAAAAAAAAAAAAAAAACAAAAACAAACAAACAAACAAACAAACCCATAAAACAAAAGCAATGTTATAACACATTTAATAAAGACTTTAAAGAGGGTCCACATCAAAAACAAAATTTAAAAAAAAAAAAAAAAACAGTTGAAAGACCCTATTGGGAGGATGGCGATGAGGAAGTTACATATGAGCATGTGAGTTATTTCCTAATCTTTTCAACTTCTAGGAAGTGAATCATAGCTAAGATCTGATGTGTAAAATAAGAGCAGTAGTTATTTAGTGATATGAAAGATAATACAGAGCAATAGCCATCGTGTTTAGGAAAAGGGGATTCGGGAGGAAGGAGGTCGCCATGTCCATGTCAATTTTCAATATGAATAAATTCTGTTGTATTGAATCTTTACATGAAAACTGTTTTGATAAAATAAATAAGTGAAATTGCTATTTAATGTCTTCAAAATGAATTTCCCATAAGCAGACCTTTGAGATATATTTCATATGCAAATGCTTTATAACTGAAGCTTTCCTGGAAGAAACCAATAACAGCATCATCTGAGCTAGACAAGGAAGGAAAAGAGCCAGATGGTGACTTAAGAGGAAAATCTTAGCCTCAGGCTTGTCCTCTAAGGTCTTGTCCAGAGTAAAGGCAAGGGGATTGGGCTTTCCCATTGCAGTGGTTCCAGTCTGTCTTTGCTAAGGGCTATGATGGAGGAAGATGAGAGATTCACAACCTCCCCATGTGTTGGTGTTTTTGGTAATACAGGCAGAGGAGTCTTGAACAGTCATCTGAAGAGGGACAGGTTCAGGACTTTAGAAACACAAAATAGTAAACGAAGAGAGGAATACACAGAAATGGAAAACAGACCTGTGGTGATCTGAGTGAAACACTGACAGAACACAGCTCAGGATCATTGCATTTGATAGTCCAGTCAGTCTTAGCTAATTTCAGTGGTAATGAGTCATTCTCCCATCCTCCAATACATTTTACTAATTAAAAATATATATATTTTTGTTTTCTAGCCACTCTGTGTGGCATGTGGAATCTTAGTTCCTCAAGCAGGGATCAGACCAGTGCTCCCTATATTGGAACTGAGGAGTCTTAACCACTGGACCACCAGGGAAGGCCCCTCAATACATTTAGTAAGCATCTACTTAACTCTGATTTCTCCTGTCTTCCAAGTATTCTTGCCTAGAGAATTCCATGGACAGAGAAGCCTGATGGGCCACAGTCCATGGATTCACAAAGAGCCAGACACGACTGAGCAACCAACACTTTCACTTCACTTGGGAAGCAGAGGCAAAGTATTATTCCAGGGAATGTTTCTAAGAGGTGTAGATGTGGTGTTGAAGTAGGAATGAATCATGTCTGAACAAATAAGTGAGAAAAGGTCTTTCCAAGGAGAAGTCACAGATGTGAGCCATGTGCACAGGGAAAGACTGAGCTTGGCACTTTCTAGGAACTGCGATTATATTGCTATGAAAGGAAGCATCATCTCATCAGCCACTATTAGCAGGCTATTTGCTAAAAACAAAAAGTTACATCTGATCATGAAAGTAGACCCAGTAAGATTTCCAAAGTATTCATCTTTTCAAGTTATTTTTATATTTTGTGCATATTTAAAAGCAATAAAATTTGTAATAAATCACTCACTCCCTTACCTTCAAATCCACAAGCAAGTTGCCTCTTAGAAACTCAGTCTACTTTTCATAGAAAACACACTGTGAAAGCATTGGTTCATCATAACAGCAGGCAGAGAAGAGACAAGACAGCATACTCCAGTCTAGCACGAGTGTTAGCATTTACTTTGAGCAGTTGATTCTTATTAATGGCTCTATTGGTAATTCTATAACATCCCTTTCCTTGTTACTTAGGAATCATATCATATTGGGCTAGTTGTTTTACCTTTCAGAAAACAATGTTTTTGCAACTACAAAATAAGGTGGTTGTTTAATCACTAAGTCATGTCTGACTCTTTGTGACCACGTGGACTGCAGCCTGCCACGCTCTTCTAACCATGGGATTCTCTAAGCAATAATACTGGAGTGGATAGCCATTCCCTTATCCAGGGGATCTTCTTGACCCAGGAATTGAACTCAGGTCTCCTGCATTGCAAGGAGCACCATAAAATAAGAATATATATGGTTAATTTACAAAGTTATATGTTGATTAAAGAATGAAATTATAAACATAATACAAATAACCAAGAGTACTATCCATATTAGATATTAAACAAATTACAGTTTCTTTCCTCTTCCAGATTCTGCACCTTACCTACCTACTATAACTTCTAGAAAAGACAGTTTTTGATTGAGATCCAAATACCCTGATTACATTATATACATTATTAATCTTTTAAGGAAAAACTTAAGGTAGTTATTATAATTGTTAAATTTTAAAAAGGAGAAAGTTAAAAAAAGAAAAGAGCTTAACTTTCCCAGTTATAAAATAAGAATGGTGGTAGTTTAGTCACTAAGTCATGTTTGACTTTTTGTGACCCCATGGATTGTAGCCTTCTGTCCATGGAATTCTCCAGGCAAGAATACTGGAGTGGGCAGCTTGCATAGAACAGAGGTGAACTGACTAAAATCTTGAATTCTTTCTACTACAATAGAAGCTATTGTAGGATATGAGATAACTCAGAGTCAGCCATAAGTAATGCTTGGATGTAAATTTTATTTTATGTGTTCTCAAAAAGTACTTTCAAAAGATCAGAGAAAAGGAAAACATGGGTCATATTTGAGCTTTGGCAATACTGCAATATCAGCTGATAAACATGATCTTTTTATATTGTTATTGGGTGGCTACAGTTTGTAAACATTACACTGGACACTTAAAATGAATATAATGCTTCTATGCTGATGCAGGGTGAGTCACCCTAAGTTCTAAAAGTCGTATGGAGAATTTTGAAAAATATGAAACTGTTTGCCAGCTAAACCAAGATGCGAGATCAGAATGTGTGACACTCTAACAGTAACTGTAGTTTCTTGGGAGACAAAATTATCTTATTCTTACTTATACTTTGCTTGTGGAAATTTTCTTTAAAAAGAAATAGGAAAGGATTTTAATGGTATGTCAGCTGGGTCCTATAGAGGCTGATCTTTAGATGCATTTAGAACAGAAAGGAGAAGGCAATGGCACCTCACTCCAGTCCTCTTGCCTGGAAAATCCCATGGACAGAGGAGCCTGGTGGGCTGCAGTCCGTGGGGTCGCTAAGAGTCAGACACGACTGAGCGACTTCACTTTTACTTTTCATTTTCATGCATTGGAGAAGGAAATAGCAACCCACTCCAATGTTCTTGCCTGGAGAATCCCAGGAATGGGGGAGCCTGCTGGGCTGCCGTCTATGGGGTCGCACAGAGTCGGACACGACTGAAGCAACTTAGCAGCAGAACAGAAACAGGTTTATAGAGAAGTAACATCTACGAAAGCATAAAGGAGAAAGAGGATGGAGCAAGGGCCTCAAGAGGCTGTGTGTTTGTGTGTGTATGCATATGCACTCAGTTGTGTCCAAGTCCCTGTGATCCCATGGACTGTAGCCTGTCAGGCATGTCCATTTTGTGTCCATCCAGATCCTCATTCTTCAGGGATCTGGTTCCTGCAAAGCACGTTCATTTCAGGTTAATGTCTTGCACTTATTCATTCACAGTTGCAGTTGAGAAAGAAAGTACCCACAGTCACTCAACTGGATAACTTGTATTACATTAATATTCTTTACTGCCCATTGCATAACAGCTGTCCTACCTTCTCTTGCTGATCATATTCAGTGATACACTAACATAGACTCCTCTTCTGGTGGCTTGCCCATAGACATCAGAGTTCACAGTGCAAGGTGGTATTCATAGATTCAGCTTGCTGTAACTGTGGCAAGAGTGTATCTATCTCTTTGTGAGCCAGAGTCTTCAATACTGTAGAGCCAAGAGTTGAGAAAATGAGAAGCACAAAATCTTCTATTAAGAATTGAGGAAGATACTCACTGGGGACACTTTCATTTCCATCCCTTGATTCTTACCCCTGTCTGTTCTTCCTACTGGAGACAATGCCAAACAGAAGATTGTGATTCCTAGAAGACAGAATGCCACACTTCCAGAGTATGCCTTCTAGTTGGGACTTGAGTTGTTTCTTCATGTATGATGTTGCTTCTGATTGATGTATATGAAACAGTCAATGGATCCCATGCTCAAGAACCACTACAGCTCCTCCTTTGCTGTGAGGTATGACCAGTCAGGTGTGACCAGGAATGTGCTGAGCTGTTTCAGTCGTGTCCAACTTTTTGTGATCCTATGGACTGAGCCCTCTGTAGCCCTCCAGGCTCAGTCCATGGGATTCTCCATACAAGAATACTGGAGTGGGTTGTCATGCCCTCCTCCAGGAGATCTGCCCAACCATGGGACCAAACCCACATCTGTTATGTCTCCTGCATTGGCAGGTGGGTTCTTTACTTCTAGCATCACCTGGGAAGCCTGACCATGGATGGCCAATGATAATAATAAATTATGTTGTGCACTTAGTTGATATTGAGAGCTAAAATAAAAATCTTCACAATTTTGCTCCCATCAGTTCAGTTCAGTTCAGTCGCTCAGTCATGTCTGACTCTTTGCAACTCCATGAATTGCAGCACGCCAGGCCTCCCTATTAATCACCATCTCCCAGAGTTCACTCAGACTCACCTCCATCGAGTCAGTGATGCCATCCAGCCATCTCATCCTCGGTCGTCCCCTTCTCCTCCTGCCCTCAATCCCTCCCAGCATCAGAGTCTTTTCCAATGAGTCAACTCTTCACATGAGGTGGCCAAAGTACTGAAGTTTCAGCTTTAGCATCATTCCTTCCAAAGAAATCCCAGGGCTGATCTCCTTCAGAATGGACTGGTTGGATCTCCTTGCAGTCCATGGGACTCTCAAGAGTCTTCTCCAACACCACAGTTCAAAAGCATCAATTCTTTGGCACTCAGCCTTCTTCACAGTCCAACTCTCACATCCATACATGACCACAGGAAAAACCATAGCCTTGACTAGACGATCCTTAGTCGGCAAAGTAATGTCTCTGCTTTTGAATATGCTATCTAGGTTAGTCATAACTTTTCTTCCAAGGAGTGAGCGTCTTTTAATTTCATGGCTGCAGTCACCATCTGCAGTGATTTTGGAGCCCCCAAAAATAAAGTCTGACACTGTTTCCACTGTTTCCCCATCTATTTCCCATGAAGTGATGGGACCAGAATCCATGATCTTTGTTTTCTGCATGTTGAGCTTCAAACCAGCTTTTTCACTCTCCTCTTTCACTTTCATCAGGAGGCTTTTTAGTTCCTCTTCATTTTCTGCCATAAGGGTGATGTCATCTGCATATCTGAGATTATTGATATTTCTCCTGGCAATCTTGAGTCCAGCTTGTGTTTCTTCCAGTCCAGCATTTCTCATGATATACTCTGCATTATAGGTCCCTCCATATGTCTCTTATCCAAACTTTTTTGTTCTGATCTTCCTATCATTTTATTCTAGGTCCTTGGCCAGTAAAACTCTCCATTCATAACTTTCCATGAATATATTCCATTCTTCCACCATTTCTTCCAGAAAAAGTGGATGCCCAGTTGTAACAAACAAACAAACAAACAAACAAACAAACAAACTCTCTTCCTTTTGGAAAGATTTTTGCTTGCCACTCTACATCATGGTCACTTCTAAAGGCCTCATAAGCTGAGGTGGACCAGGAGATGATAATTAGTATCAGAATGCTGGTTGCAAACCATACTCTTCAGTTAGGCAATGAACCAACTGAACTGAAGGAGAAATAATCTGCATATATTCATTCTGTGACACTTCAGTTCAGTTCAGTTATCAGTCATCTCTGACTCTTTTTATCTCCATGGACTGAAGCCCACCAGACTTCCCTGTCCATCACCAGATCCCAGAGTTTGACCAAACTCATGTCCATCAAGTCAGTGATGCCATCCAACCATCTACTCCTCTATTGACCCCTTCTCCTCCTGCCTTCAGTCTTTCCCAGAAACAGTAGTGTCATTTCCAGTGGGTCAGTTCTTTCCATCAGATGGCCAAATATTAGAGTTTCAGCTTCAGCATCAGTCCTTCCAATGAATATCCAGGAATGATTTCCTTGAAGACTGACTGGTTTCATCTCCTTGTTGTCCAAGAGACTCTCAAGAGTCCTCTCCAACACCATATTTCAAAATTATCAGTTCTTCGATGCTCAGCTTTCTTTATGGCCCAACTCTCACATCCATACATGACTACTGGAAAAACTATAGCTTTGCCTAGAAAGACTTTTGTCATTGAAGCAGTGACTCTGTATTTTAATATGCTGTCTATGTTGGTCATAGCTTTTCTTCTTTGTTGTAGTCTGTTGTTCCATGTCCAGTTCTAATTGTTGCTTCTTGACCTGCATAGAGATTTCTCATGATGCAGGTCATGTGGTCTGGAATTCCCATCTCTTGAAGAATTTTCCACAGTTTGTTGTGTTCCACATAGTCAAAGGCTTTGGCATAGTCAATAAAATAGAAATAGATTTTTTTCTTGAACACTGTTGCTTTTCTATGATCCAATGGATGTTGGCAATTTGATCTCTGGTTCCTCTGCCTTTTATAAATCCAGCTTGAACATCTGGAATTTCTTGGTTCATGTACTGTTGTGGCCTGTTTAGAAGATTTTTTGACCATAACTTTGTTAGTGTGTGAGATGAGTCCAGTTGTGCAGTAGTTGGAACACTGGCATTGCCTTTCTTTGGGATTGGAATGAAAACTGACCTTTTCAAGTTGAGTGGCCACTGCTGAGCTTTCCAAATTTGCTGGCATATGGAGTGCAGCACTTTCATAGCATCATTTTTTAGGATTTGAAATAGTTCAGTTTGAATTCCATCACCTCCACTAGCTTTGTTCATAGTGATGCTTCCTAAGACTCACTAGACTTTGCAGTTCAGCATGTCTGGCTTTAGGTGAGTGATCACACCATCATGGCTATCTGGGTCATGAAGATCTTTTTTAATATATTCCTTCTGTGTATTCTTGCCACCTCTTTTAACATTTTCTGCTTCTGTTAGGTCCATACCATGCCTGTTCTTTATTGTGTCCATCTTTGCATGAAATGTTCCCTTGGTATCTCTAATTTTCTTGGAGAGATCTCTAGTATTTCCCATTCTATTGTTTTCCTCTATTTCTTTGCATTGATCACTGAGGAAGATTTTCTTATCTCTCTTTGCTATTCTTTGGAACTCTGCATTCAGATAGGTACATCTTTCCTTGTCTCCTTTGCCTTTAGCTTCTCTTCTTTTTTCAGCTATTCATAAGGCCTTCTCAGGCAGCCATTTTGCTTTTTTATATTTCTTTCTCTTGGGGATTGTCTTGATCACTGCCTTTCGTACAATGTCATGAACTTCCATCCATAGTTCTTCAAGCACTCTGTCTATCATATCTAATCCCTTGAATCTATTTATCACTTCCACTGTATAATTGTAAGGGATTTGGATAGGTCGTACTTGAATGATCTAGTGGTTTTCCCTATTTTCTTTTATTTAAGTCTGATTTTGTAATAAGGAGTTCATGATCTGAGCCTTATTATTCTAATTTACTCACCATGTCTTCCTAATTCTTTTGGTAACAAGGTCAGCCATAATCTCCCAGAGAATTTGAAACTAGAGCTATGAAGAAAGAAGGAAAACATAAGCTGTTAGCTAACTGTGCTGTCCTCGTTTTTGTGTGTGTGTGTGTGTGTGTGTGTGTGTGTGTGTGTGTGTGCTGCTGACACTGCAGTGGTGCACAGGTGTCTGTCTTTCTGAAAGCCTTAGTATTCCATAGTCCTGTAAGCTACAGCGGTATATTTTCAAACACATTCCATTACTGTTTATAAGTTATTCAAAATAAATTTCTATTTGCTTGCTGTAAAGATCCCTACCTGCATGTAACTCCAGTAAATTTCACAACTAGACCTGAAGCTCTAGGAAAAGGGATATTTCTGCAAACTGAAAAAGGCTTTTCATTCTGGACAGATGCAAATCTACTGATGCACATCTTGGTGAGCAGATGGTCCCTTTGTGCTAATGAGGAAGACAATCCCCTTCAAGTGGGCTTCTTGGTGGCTCCCTTGTGCAGGGTTCAACCTTAAATACCTTTGCTTGAATAAGATTTCAGATCATTCTTATCAGGCAGCAGAGACAGAAGGAAAATAACATGAGACAGAAGGAAAATAACATAAGACAAAAGTATTTTTGAAATGGAGAAATAGCATGCTTTTTATACCAAAAAGGGACCCAACTGATTGTGACTTTGAAGTAAGATGTGTGTGTGTGTGTTTTGCTCTTGTCAACTCTTTGCAACTCCATAAACTAGCTCACCAGGCTACTTTGTCCATGGAATTCTCCAGGCAAGAATACTGGGTTGCCATTCCCTTCTCCAAGGGATCTTTGTGACTCAGGGATCAAACTTGAGAGTCTCTTTCATTGCAGGCAGATTCTTTATCATTTGAACCAATATGGAAGATCAAGTAGCAAAAATGAAGACACTAATTTTCTTGGATATGGTAGAAAAGAAACTGCTTCATCATGAAAAAAGCGACATAAGAACAAACTTTGCTTTAGAAAAAATATATATTTTCTATCCAGTTGACTTAAACATAGAAGTGTGAAAGTTAACCAGAGCAATTACTCTAATTTCAGCACTGAGAGAAGCATTAAAAAGAAGAAAGACTGTTTCAGAAGGACACAGCTTTTAGCATGTACATTCAAAGGGGTCTATTCCTATTTATTTGAAAAGCTTTTTAAAATACACATACTTATAAAATTGAAACCTTTGTACAATTCCTTAGAAGAATCTGTTTGATAAAAGGAAAGCAACTTGAATTAAACAACTCAACATGAAAAGTTGTCATGGGAAGGACAGAAGATAATTTTTTTATATATGGATGGTAATATTTGTGTCCATAAATAGACAGTAAAGTTTTTTAGGTCATCACTCAATTTCCTAGTGCAGTCCTGTGTATCTTCAGGCAGACAAAATGTCTTTAACAACAAGCATAAAGGAAAATCCTAGAGGGTCCTAGAAGCTACTTCCGGAAACACCATAGTGGTAGTCAGACTTAACACAGGTTGATCCCTGTGTTAATTAAACACTAGGGGAAAAGTGAGAGATGAGTAGTGTCCCATGACACTTAACATGCTAATCAATTAAATGTTTAAATTCTGGAAATGTGTTCTTTTTTATTGAACAAATATTTTTATCAAATACCTGCTACAGTAGATAGGAATTAGTCATCTGCATATTTTCCTCCACTCCATGAGTGTGAGAAATTGATGATGATTTTTGTAGACTAATAAAAATGCTATTAAGTTGTAGTCTGTCTAATTTTTAGACATATATCCTTTGTTTAGCAAGGCTGCAGCATTAGAGGCATATCTAAAATATCACAATAGTGTTACTTGATTCTATTTATTGTAGATTTAGTAAGTTCATTCATTATAGGAACAAGCTACTTTGAACCTGTCTTGTCCTCTAAAAAAGAAGGAAGATTTACAGTTTCTGCTCAAGGAATTCAATTTATGTTGATGAAACTTCAATAGCAACTAAAGAGCTCCTTGATGAAAGCAAAAGAGGAAAGTGAAAAAGCTAGCTTCAAACTCAACATTCAAAAAACTAAGATCATGGCATCTAGTCCCATCACTTTATGGCAAATAGATGGGGAAACAATGGAAACAGTGACAGACTTTATTTTCTTGGACTTCAAAATCACTCCAGATGGTGACTGCAGCCATGAAATTAAAAAACACTTGCTCCTTGAAAAACAAAAGCTATGACTAACCTAGACAGTATATTAAAAAGCAGAGACATTACTTTACTGATAAAGGTCCATCTATTCAAAGCTATGGTTTTTTCTGTAGTCATGTATGGGTGTGAGAGTTGGACAATAAAGAAAGCTGAGTGCTGAAGAACTGATGCTTTTGAACTGTGGTGTTGGAGAAGACTCTTGAGAGTAACTTGGACTGCAAGGAGATCAAACCATTCAATCCTCAAGGAAATCAGTAGTGAATATTCACTGGAAGAACTTATGCTGAAGCTGAAACTCCAATACTTTGGCTACCTGATGTGAAGAACTGACTCATTGGAAAAGACCTTGCTGCTTGGAAAGATTGAAGGCAAGAGGAAAAGGGGACAATAGAGGATGAGATGGTTGGATGGCACCACCAATTCGATGGACATGAGTTTGAGCAAATTCCGGGAGTTAGTGATGGACAGGCAGGCTTGGTGTGCTGCAGTCCCTGGGGTCGCAAAGAGTCAGACAGAGAGTGACTGAACTGACTGATTGGACTGTAGGAACTCTCCAGGCATCTCTGTCCATGGAATTCTCCAGACAAGAATACTGAAGTCGGTTGCCACTCCCTCCTCCAGGGACATCTTTCTGACCCAGGGATTGAACCTGATGCTCTTATGTCTCCTGCATTAGCAGACAGGTTCTTTATCACTAGTTCCATCTGGGAAGCCCAAACTTATGGTTACCATGGGGGAAAGTAAAGGACAGATGAGTTGGGAGATTGGGATTGACATATATACTCTATTATATGTATAATAGATGGTTAATAAGAACGTATTGTATGGCACAGGGAATTCTGTTCCATACTCTGAGGTCTACTTTATGTAGTTAATATATATACTCCTCATGATAATTTTCAGTGAAAGATACTTTATAATTTTTCTTTACTAACAAGGACAGAGATATTCAGTTCAATATGAAGTTCATGATGGAACTGGGCCTCCAGAATATCTTGACAACTATGCTTAACATCTTATAACTCTTACAAAAATTAATTCTATTTTTAGCTCTTGATTCATATACCACAGAATTTTCAAAGATGAATGACATAGGTTCAGCTATATGCTACGTCCCATAGAAATGAATGGTATATCAACAATCTTCCAAGCTAAACATTGTACATTGTATTGTGTCCCTTATTTGTATGATAACATATGAATACACAATGCACTAGAAGTATATAGTAGAAAGCCTCTATATTTTTTGTCATTTATTGTCTTAGTATTTATTCAGAGCCATACCATAAGTCCGGGATTATACTGTAGGGTGCTCTTTAACAAGTTCTTTCAATGCCTTTTTTAATCATCTGGGTAATAGTTTGACAGGCAGTGCAACTTGGACCTACACACATTAATTCAAACAATTATTGAATTTGATTGCTATCAAGATTTAATGATGTGATATGTTGAAAATTATTTTTATCTATATGAACATACAAGTTAAAACATTATGGACATGTTTAGCTTAAGGTACAGTGGAAATAAAGTCTAATAAATTTATAATCAGTTTAAACTGAGTATGAATATATGCAACAATCAGAGCTGCAAATGTTTTAATGTCTTAAGGAGGAGACCGAAGGGGGAAAATTCAATTTATCAGTGTTTAAACCACTGGAGAGATACTCAATGAACCTTGAAAATGTTAAGTTGGCTCTACTAGTTATAAATAAAATTTGTCATGAATAATCACTGGTTTCTCAAAAGATATTTCATTATATCAATTTGTTAAATAAAAGAAAGAAATTAGAAAGGTAGTAGAGTACAGTGAATTGAGTTGTAGCCTCCAAAAGATATGTAAAACTTGTAGCCTGTGTATGTGATCTTATTTGGAAAAGTGTCTTTGGGCCTGTAATTACACTAAAGATCTTGAGATTTTCCTGGATTTAGGATGCGATGGACATTCCTACAGAACAAGAGAAACACAAATATATCAAGGAAGAGCTCCTGTGAAAATGGAAGTAGAGATGGAAGATGTACAACTACAAGCCCAGGAATCTGAAGAGGGGTTGTGGGAATCTCTAAGTTTGTAACCAACTCAGATGTAAGTGCAAGTAGCTTGGGGATCCCTTCTGTGGCTGACATCTGAAGATAGGGCAGTCTTATTGAGAACCTTGCCCTTTAACTTGTGAGATTCATAATTCAGAGGTGTTAGAATTGAAAGAATTTGCCCTTAACATGCAGAGTCTTGGAGAAGGAAATGGCAATCCACTCTACTACTATTGCCTGGAAAATCCCATGGACAGAGGAGCCTGGTAGGCTACAGTCTATGGGTCACAGAGAGTCAGACACGACTGAGCTACTTCACTTTGTGGGGTCTGCCAAAATTCTGGGTTATTAGTGTCCAAATCAAATTGAATCATAAGACACCTAGCTGATGTCAGAGAAATAGCTTCAGAACATACTGGGAGAGTGTCGGTTCAGAAAGAATGTTCTGAAAAGAAAGCCAGAGGCATGGCTGAAAGTAAAAGTGAAGTAGCTCAGTCGTGTCCGACTCTTTGTGACCCATGGACTGTAGCCTACAAGGCTCCTCTGTCCATGGGATTTTCCAGGCAATAGTACTGGAGTGGATTGTAGGCTCCTCCTTCCATGGGATTCTCCAAGCAAGAGTACTGGAGTGGATTGCCATTTCCTTCTCCAGGCGATATTCCTGACCCAAGGATCGAACCTGAGTCTCCTGCATTTCAGGCAGACACTTTAACCTCTGAGCCACCAGGGAAATCAAGGGAGCAGGAAGGTGACGCATGGATCCAGTTAAGTAGTTCATCAGAAGCCAGGAGTAGAGACGAGGTCATGCAGTAAAGATCTCTGGAGGACTGTTGTTTAATGGCATCGACCTGAAATACACACAGGATACCAACATGGTTTTTATATCAGGAGGAACATTACCATCTTAGACTGAAAGGTGCAGAAACAGGACACAGTGATGATAGACTGCTCGCTTCCGTTCAGTCAGTCACTCAGTCGTGTTCACCTCTTTGCAACCCATGGACTGCAGTATGCCAGGCTTCCCTGTCTATCACGAACTCCTGAAGCTTACTCAAACTCATGTCGATTGAGTTGGTGATAGATCTCTCTAGTTCAACAGGCAAGAATGGAATCATAGAGCTCAGTTCAGTTCAGTCGCTCAGTTGTGTCTGACTCTTTGTGACCATGGACTGCTACTGGGCTGCAGATACATATTTCCATAGAAGAAAAAGAAAAAATAACTGAAGGCAGCACAAACCCTGGAGGGATGAGGCATACCCACAACTCAGAGGACAAAGCTTCAAGCCATGAGGATTATTCTCAGGCTTTGAACCTTAATGAAATTTTCTCTGATGCATTTTGAACTTGTTAGGATTTGAATGACCCCTTTCTTCATTTATTTTTCTTTCTCTGGAGTAGAATGTCTATCCTATGCCTGTTCCACCATTGTATTTTGGAAAAAGTACATATCTTCTAGATTCATAGATGGAGAAAAATTTTGTCCTGGGATCATACTGTTAAAGCAGTGCCCACACCAACAGTTACACGTTCAAAGTCTTTCCATTGCCCACAGAAATATTTGTTGTTCATCTCATGTCTCAGAAATGTTGAAATTTTATATTTATCTCTTTATTTTACATTGCATAATCAACTTAGATGCCTTAACAGAGCACCAAGACAAAAGCTGTGTTATTACTGACACTCTAAGGAATAAACACTGACAAAAAGGATAGAAAAGGCAGATAACAAGAACAAAAGAAGGTTTGAAAAATACATAAGTAAGGTTTGAAAATCAAAAAGGATGGAATGGGAAAGTTAAGAAATAAATAGTAATAAATTTAAGGTAAATAAATTATTCTTCCTCCAAAATTTATAATGTACATAAATCCAGAAGAGTAATGTATAAGATTCCTATTTAGACAAAATTGTTTTCTAAAATCAAATGTAGTAACTTAATTCCCAATTATGTATACATTTTTCTCTATTGCACAACATTAAGCACAGAGAAGAAAAAATATCTAAGATGCATGAAATGTAAGTAATTTTTCAAGATCATAAGGCATATCTCAAACCAGAGGTCATTTGTTGTGAATATAACTAGCATATGCATATCCAGCAAGGGTAAATGTTGCAGATTAAATTGAATAATGACTTCACTGTCTAGTTGGTTTCTACATGGGAGTACATATGAAGTTTGAATCAGATTAGTATTTATAATGCAATATAGAGTATAAGTTGTACTCCAAGATGGGATTTCTGAAATGTTATGAACACACTAATTTATTATTGCCAGAAGAAAAATAAAAGCATTGAGCACAACCAATACAGACTAAAGGTTAACAGAAAATCTCAATTACAAATCATATTTTTCCCTTTAAGCTTTATTTTGCTCTGAGGACAGCTTCAGAAGTTTCAGAGGAAGAAAAGAGGATAAGAGAGAAATAATATTTACTATTTACTTAGAAGAATGCCATTTGACATATTTATAACTGGACCAGAAATTGATGACTTCAAATATGTTTCAATCTTAAAGTTATTGTTTCATCAGAAATCCTGTAAAAGAAGGCTGTTTTGTCAAACCTCCAACTATATATTCTTTGTTATAAAGAGGATTGCAGAAGATAGATGCCAGTCACTTTTATAAGAATGAAGCTATAAATCTAAGACTCAAAGGAGTTTCTAAGCCATTGAGAATTAAATCAACTAAAGAGTTAGGTCAAGATAAACTCAGTTTCAGAAATGTGTGCCTATCTAAAAGGATCCCATAGTGAAGTGATTGGTTCCCCACTGGTTCCCTATATTAAAATATAATGTGTTTGTTTCCTTAGTGCAACTGGATGATGATGTTTGGAACAAAGGACAGAGATAAAGAGATGTAAAAGGAAGCAATGTTTGACAATGCCAGATAGCAATTCCTAAGTGGGATTAATCTTTCCTTAAGCAATGGAATGTTGCAACTTGTTATTTTGAGTGGGCAGAATAAGTAATTTTTTTAAAAATTTTGTGCTATGTTAAAGAGGGTTAAAAATAGGTTATAATAATTGTAAGTTACTAATTAAATTTAAATAAGTAAAAAATTTATGAATACACCTTCTACCATCTATGGCAGAATATAATGCATGTGTATATACTAAGTCACTTCAGTTGTGTCTGACTTGGTGTGTCCCTGTGTACTGTACCCTGCCAGGCTCCTCTGTCCATGGGATTCTCCAGGCAAGAATACTGAAGTGGGTTGCCATTCCCTCCTCCAGAAGATCTTCGCAACCCAGGGATTAAACCCTCGTCTCTAATGTCTCCTGCATTGGCAGGAAGATTCTTTACCACAAGCACTACCTGGGAAGCCTAGCATCTAGTATCACACTGAATTAATAAAATACTAAAATAAACAAGTTGAAACACTATATGTCATCTCTCCACACATAGTTTTACAAAGCTGAATGCAACAAGGAAGAATACACTCTGTACTATAGAAAAGAGATGGTATAATATATCATTATATGGAACTGTTATTTTGCAAGTGGATTATTTGTGTATGTGTGTCAACAGAGAAGAGAAAATACAGTGAAACTATAAAAACTAATCATTGTAATTGACTATCATGGAGGGTTTTTTTTTTTTTTTTAAAGACTGGTATTAAATGGCTTTTACTTTTAATAGTAAGTGTGTTTTATTTTTTCTTACTGTATCATTAGGTAGATTGGAGAAGAGGTGCTTAGGTATGGTGATGGAGCAAGAGGAAATAGTTTTTGTAAAAAGTGATTAGACTTTCATGATTCTTGATATGCAAATTGGCTTGAAAAACTCAGCCTATACTGTGTTGGTTTTACATGTCAACTTGATTAAACCATGGTGTGCCCAGATATTAAATATTATTCTGAGTGTTTCTGTTAGGATATTTTTAGATGAGTTTATTATTTAAATTGATAGACTGAGTAAACCAAAGTGAAAGTGTTAGTCACTCAGTTGTGTCCAACTCTTTACCACCCTGTGGACTGTAGCCTACCAGGCCCCTGTCCATGAAATTCTCCAGGCAAGAATACTAGAGTGGATAGCCATTCCCTTTTCCAAAGGATCTTCCTGACCCAGAGATCAAACCCAGGTTTCCTGCATTGCAGTCAGATTCTTTAGTGTCTGAACCAAATTGCCATCTCAAATATGGGTGGGCCATGTCCAAGCAGTTGAAGGCCTAAATAGAACAACAACAAAGATCTGACAACTGGCTCTCCCTAAAATATGAAAAGATTTCTCCTGCCTGATTTTCTTTGAACTGGGAAATTGGTTTTTGGTTTTCTTGGTCTTCAAATTCAAAGTAAAACGTTAGGGTTTTTGTTTTGTTTTTTTTTGGGGGGGTGGGGGGATCAAGCTTGCTGACCTTTGGTTTAAATCACTCACTGTTTCTCTTTATTTTCTGGTCTCAGAACTGAGACTAGGACTAGACTATTGACTCACCTGGGTCTCCAGCCTACAATTTTGCAGGGCTACATCCAGCTTGACACCTATTTTTGTAAATGAAATTTTGTGAAGCTCTGCGTATTCACACATCTGTGGCTGGTTTCATGCTTCAAAGATAGAGGTTGAGCAATTGAATCAAAGCCTGCATGGCCCACAGAGTGCCAAATATTTACTATATAGTCCTTTATAGAGAAGTTTATTGATCCTGAGTTAAATCAATCTCTAGTTGTTTCACTTAAGCCTTTTTGTAATAACACTGTATACTTTTTGCGAGGAACCATCCCCATTTTCTCTGTATGCTGTGTGTCCATTAGCCCTTAGCTTGGTTCATGCCATGGTAGACGCTTAAAAAATTATGGTGATCTGATTTGTTAAGTTGGAAATGAATAAAAAGCAAGTAGAGAACAAAGAAGAGTCAAGATATTGAAGAAGTATAATAATTTTCTTGGATGTTAAGAACTTACTCTGTTGTATTATAGTGGAGGGCTTTTTGTTGTTTGTTTGTTTTTGGTTGTTGTTCTTTGAAAGGATTTTTCATTTTTAAATGATGAGTTTGATTTAGAGTAGAAGTAATATTTTCCTTTTTAAATTTCTGAACACCAAGCACAGTGTCTTTTTCAAGTAGGTGTTCAATAAATGTCTTTAATGAGTAACCTAAGCAAATAACCAAAGACCAGAAACACCCTGGCTAAGAGTTAAGTGCAATTGGGGCATAAAAGGCAAGGGCGTGGACAGTGAGAAATCAGGTCAGAAAACTAATAACCATTATATTATGAAAGACCTAGTGAGATAAATTAAGGACTTCAATTTTACCATTTAGGTGGTGGAGCTACCACAAAAGAATAAGAATTACAGAAACTATAAATACTTCAGGTCAAGTTTTGCTAAATAGATCGCCTTCAAAGGTTAATATTAGAATATTAGAACAAATATTATTGAATAAGAGTGGAGACTTAGAGGAATATTATGTAGCTCCTGAGCAAATAAACGTATATTACATATTCCACAAAACAAATATATTGAACATTATTTCAGTGCATTTAAAGTCATTTATAAATTTATTTATACAACTAAATAAATAACTCACACATATAAATAAAACATATATGGGAAACTGAATCATTTTCTTGGAAGTTTTGGAAATGGTTAGGTAATTCACAAAATATTTCTATAGCCTCTACTCAGAGATCACGTTTTATTCAGATAAGTTATAACTTTCTGAAAGGGTGTCACCATAGGAAGCTTCATTAATGGCCATTTTGTATAGCAGATAGAACTCTATATCACCAGACAAGTGGAGCATACTGATCTAATTTTGTTTTATGTTTGAAATATCTTAAAGTTCAGCTTGATTCCATAACAATGGCAATGCAACAGATAAGCAAGATGCCAAATGATTGAAGGCTGACATTAACCTTTCTTAACTTACCAAAATTTTACATAATGCAGTTTTTCCAGTTTATGCCCATTTTGCTAACATGAAAGTCTACTTCTTACACAAAAGTTACAT
Organism: Madoqua kirkii; assembly: GCA_006408675.1. Lineage (NCBI taxonomy): Eukaryota > Metazoa > Chordata > Mammalia > Artiodactyla > Bovidae > Madoqua > Madoqua kirkii. The sequence continues at coordinate 44,536 of SJYC01109710.1, forward strand.
TCATGTGTGAAGTAAGAATAACACAAGATAAATAAATACAAAGGATTTTGGAATCAGAGAGTTGGAGGCAATTTTCAAGCCTGTCAGAGTCAATCTGTGTGATTTTTAGTAAATCATTTGCTTTACTGTGTCTCAGTTTTCTCTTTGGTAAATTGATAGTATTATACTTATTCAACCATATTCTTGTATAAATTACAGGCTATTGTATGCAAAACTAGTGTAAATAAAGTTTCATAGAGATTATTTGAAAGCATATTTTGACATCTGCTCAGCTAAGTTTAATGGCACATCAATAGTTAATAGTTATATTAGTTATATTAGCAATATAGTTAATACTTATATAAGCTAATAGTTATACTATTTACATTAGCTATAATATATTAGTTATATTATAACATTATTAGTTACATTATATTATATTTAGTATATATTTGTATAATATATTATTATATATTTATAACATTTATTTATATTTATCATATAATATATGTATTATAAATAGCCATAGAGAATGCCTGAGTTGATAGTTGTAGAATAGCAATTTAGATAAACACAATCATAAGGAAAATCTGTATATATGTTTGCCTGTATTCTGGAAGAGGCCATTGAGAAGCTGTGGGTCAAAGAAAAGTATCTAAGTAAAAGTAGAATTTTTAATGCATTTTGAATTGATAATCAGAAGACTACATATCAAAACTTGTTGGCTGCAGCTAGAGTCATATGAGAAGGATATTTTTAATATTAAGTATGCTTATTAGAAAAGAAAAACTAAACAACCATGGGCTAAGCACTCATCTCAAGAATTTAGGAAAATAAATTCACAGAAAGCAGAGCCAAAGAAAATAACAAAGACAAAAGTAGAAACTTTAATGAAACTAAATAAAAGGAAAACTTTTCAAATCATTATCTGAGGCCAAGAAAACTGAGACAGAAAGAGAAAAATTACAGGCCATTTTATTTAAGAAGATAGATATGAAAATGCTGAATAAAAAATCAGCAAATAAAATCTGCTGCTTGTTTAGTCACTCAGTCGTGCCTGACTCTTTGAAACCGTATAGATGGTAGCCCATGTAATCCTCTGTCCGTGGGATTTCCCAGGAAAGAATACTGGAGCAGGTTGCCATTTCCTTCTCCAAGGGGTCTTTCTGACCCAGGGGTGGAACCTGTGTCTCCTGCATTGCAGGCAAACTCTAACATGGAATTACCTGGGAAACTCCAAATAAAATTTAATGATTTGTAAATGGAGTAGCTCATGACAAAGAAACTCAGTTATTCTAGGAATAAAACTTGTTTAACAAGAGGATTTAGAAATTAAATCACCACAGTTCAGTTCAGTTGCTCAGTCATGTCCAACTCTTTGCGACCCCATGGACTGCAGCACACCAGGCTTCCCTGTCCATCACCAACTCAGAGTCAACCAAAATTCATGTCCACTGAGTCAGTGATGCCATCCAACCATCTCATCCTCAGAAGTCCTCTTCTCCTCCTGCCCTCAATCTTTCCCAGCATCAAGGTCTTTTCAAATGAGTCAGCTCTTCGCATCAGGTGGCTAAAGTATTGGAGTTTCAGCTTTAACATCAGTCCTTCCAATGAACACCCAGGACTGATCTCCTTTAGGATGGACTGGGTGGATCTCCTTGCAGTTCAAGGGACTCTCAAGAGTCTTCTCCAACACCACAGTTCAAAAGCATCAATTCTTAAGTGCTCAGCTTTTTTTATAGTCCAATGCTCACATCCATACATGACTACTGGAGAAACCATGGCTTTGACAAGATGGACCTTTGTTGGCAAAGTAACGTCTCTGTCTTATAATATGCTATCTCATATGGTCATAACTTTCCTTCCAAGGAGTGCCTTTATTTTATGGCTGCAATCACCATATGCATTGATTTTGGAGCTCAAGAAAATGAAGTCAGCCACTGTTTCTACTGTTTCCCCATCTATTTTCCATGAAGTGATGGGACCAGATGCCATGACCTTCGTTTTCTGAATGTTGGGTTTTAAGCCTACTTTTTCAGTCTCCTCTTTTACTTTCATGAAGAGTCTCTTTAGCTCCTCTTCACTTTCTGCCATAAGGGTGGTGTCATCTGCATATCTGAGGTTACTGATATTTCTCCCAGCAATCTTTGTCATCAGGCAAATGCAAATTAAAAACAAGATAACACTTTATATCAATACTTATCAAAATGGCTAAAAATTAAAAGTCTAATAATGCCAAGTACTGCAAACATGCAGAGTGATGGCAACTCTCAAACACTGCTGGTGGCAGTGTGATCATTAGAATCACTTGGGAAACTGTTTGGTTTCATTCATTAATTCTATAATTTCCTTATTTGATATACAGCCAATAAAAAATCTATATTGAAGAATGCCCATAACAATATTTATTAATACTTGGAGCACAATCTAAATGGTATTAATAATAGAATGACTTGATCAATTCTGGTGTATTAATACAATTGAATACTATACAGCAATGAAAATGAACAATTAAAGTCATGTGCAACAAGATGAATCTCACACGCAATTTTGAGCAAAAGAAACCAAGTAAAAAGAGATATACAATTTGATTCCTAATATATCAAGTTCGAAAACAGGAAAAAATATTGATTACTTTTTGAGAAGAGTATGGGAACAGTGATTGCTAGGATGTACAAATTTGGGTAGGGAGGGGCTCCTTGGGACCCAATAATGTTCTAGTTTCTAAACTAAACAGCTGTCTCTTATACACATCTTTAAAAAGCAGAGATATCACTTTGCCAATAAAAGTAGATATAGCCAAAGCTACGGTTTTTCCAGCAGCCATGTGCGGACAATGTTGGAACATAATTGTTTGGTGCTCAGCACTCCAACCTCAAATTGTGATTCTTTCAAATTGTGGTGCTGGAGAAGACTCCATAGAGTCCCCTGGACAGCAAAGAAATCAAACCAGTCAATCCTAAGAGAAATCAATCCTGAGTATTCACTGCAAAGTCTGATGCTAAAACTGAATCTCCAACACTTTGGCTACCTGATGAGAAGAACTGACTCATGGAAAAGGACCTGATGCTGGGAAAGACTGAGGGCAGAAAAAAAGATAGAGGATGAGATGGTTGAATGGCATCACTGACTCCATGGACATGAGTTAGAGCAAACTCCAGGAGATGGTGAAGGACAGGGAAGCTTGGTGTGCCACAGTCCATGGGGTCACAAACAGTTGGACACAACTTGGTAAC
>SJYC01109711.1:0-16500 GCA_006408675.1 Madoqua kirkii
ACTCATTGGAAAAGACCCTGATGCTGGGAGGGATTGGGGGCAGGAGGAGAAGGAGACAACCAAGGATGAGATGGCTGGATGGCATCACCAACTCGATGGACATGAGTTTGGGTAAACTCTGGGAGGGAGGCCTGGCATGCTGCGATTCATGGGGTCGCAAAGAGTAGGATATGACTGAGTGACTGAACTGAATTGAACTGAAGCAGAGGGTTTGTTACATAGGATTTGTTTGTTGTATTACTAATCTGTATTCATTACTGTAAATTCAAATTTTTTCCTATATAATCAAAATCCAGTGAGGTCTTCCCAAGTAGTGTGTTGGTCAAAGCAAAAGACACTTGCAGGATCACATGATCATGACCTCCAAAGTGCTCTCAGAGACTGGAATTTAGCAAATGAACTGTGGTTGAAGGCTGTGTCCATTATGTTTCACAATACACTGTTTAAGCCTTGAGAGAAACTTCTCCCTGGCCTGAGTACTGGGAATATTTGAGTTTTCCTTCCTTTGAAGGAAATATTAATAATAGACATTCTGAATTATCATCTAATTGGTCTATTTTTACTTTTGTATTATTAATTGGAAACCTCAAAACGAAATTTGTGGTCTGTTCCATATAGAATGAGTTTTTAGTAATAACCTAAATTCTGTTGAATTTTACATTTTTAAACATTAATTACTGTTTGCCCTATCTTTTTCTACATTTTCCACATCCCTGGTGGCTCAGATGGTAAAGAATCTGCCTACACTGTGGGAGACCTGGGTTCGATCGCTGGGTTGGGAAGATCCCCTGGAGAAGGGAATGGCAATCCACTCCCGTTTTCTTGCCTGGATGGAGAATCCTATGGACTCTCTTGAATTTTAAATTTTAATCTTGAATCACTTCTTAAAGCCCTCTTGGAATATGGAAATTTACAAATTATTCAATGCATGATTAGATCCGATCCAATAATTTTTCACATATCCTTTCCATCATTTATCTTCTGCGTCTGTATCCAAGAAGAGATTAGCAGGACAGTAGAACTAGTTGAAAAACAAGTGGCAATGAGCTCCTTTTCCAGTCACAAATAATACACTATTCTGTAGCTTAATACATATTCTGTTCTCTGCAGGGAAATGTGAGGTCATGGTTACTTTTCCTAGGAGAAACATCTTTCTGAACTTTTCATGGGACCCACAAACCCTTCCACATGGAGAAAATTTATATATTTATATATAGTTTTTATGGAAGGCAAAAAAATAGTTTTTTCAAACAGAAAAATTAGTTTTCTGATTTTGTTCTAAATATATGTTATTGATATCATATTTACAATTATATTACATTTGTTTTATTTTACTTTGTTAGCTTACTTCAGTTTTTGATTTCTTACAATTAAGTTATAATCAGTGGACTTCCCCTGTCTCCTCTATATTCCTTTCATCTGTACACACATACACACACACACAAACATCTTTCAAATAATCATGGGTAATCTGTAAACTACTTCTTATTGTGTTTTCCATTTCAGTCTCATTAAATTTTCAAAGTCTATCCTTGAGTTCAGTCTTTCTCAAAGATCAATGCAGACTAAACTTATCATTGGGTTTTGCTGATCCATCTCTCAGGAAGCTAATTTAAATTTCTCCCCACTAGGTAATATGGTTAAGTCACTACCCTATGTCAATATTTGCTTTAAGTTCTTTTCCACTTGATGGAGTTCATGAGATGTGTAAAACATTTTCTTGGCTCTTCAAGAGTGGGTTATGTATGTATACAAAAATAGAAATGAAACGAGTGCAAACTTTTCCAGAAGGCCTTTCTGAAATGAATGATCATTTTATTATTTTCTCCAATAAAATTAACTCAGTCACTTGAAAGAAATACAACACTCATATTTAATGCAAAGTATTGAGATGAGAGAATGAAATATATCTGTATTTATAATTCATCATAACATTTTATATTCAATTTTCACTTTGCCAAAATGCATCCATCATAATATTTTAGAAAAATAGGGGAATTCTTACTACATCATGAATATAAGTCTTGAAAGGGAAGAATTCCCTCTGGTTGCAGTTTTATTTCAGTACAAGTTATATCTTCAGTTCTGTGATGCAGGTGAATACTCCAAACAAAAATTCATATGCTATAACATCCTGTTACTATTTAAAATATAAGAGAAGCAACTTCCTAGACTTAGAAAATATAGCTACAATAGCAACCTCCCACCTCTGAGCCCATCAACTTTAAGTCCTGATTATAGGATGACAGTTGGCCAGTGAAATGATAACATTTCTGAGAGTTCATTTTATTCCTCAGTCACTTTTGCATGAAATGATAACATCTCATTTGGGGCCTGGCCTCAATGCATCTCTCTGTAAATTACTTACCATATATCAGTCTTGATTCAATAGATGATAATATATAGGTGCTTTTTTATTGGAAAGAGTTTGGAGCAGTTTTACAATGGGAAAAAAATGCTCTCCAGCAGGAAAACTTAAAATAATTAAGAGTTATGGGACTATAAGGAGAAACTGACTACCTCATCTCTTGAAGAATCCCTTCCCATATCTTCTTTTCTAGATCTCCCTAACCTTCTAATTCTTATGCTAAAGAAGACTAAAGTTGTAAAAAACAATTTCAGCTCAAACTTCTTTGATTCAATTCACATAATCAATTTAACAGTAGCTCAAGGTTCCTTTTTTCTTAAACCACTCTTTTCCCTAATTACTTGATTTTCTAATAGGAACTGAAATCTTCCATTTCAGTCCTCTCAGAGCCTAATTTAATCTCCATCATAATACTGGGAGACTAGAAAACTGGATTGCATATTAAGCTTATTCTATTCTATTTCAAAGCTTCTTGAATTTGGTTCCTGTTGGATATTAGATTTCTTTAGTAGCTAAGAAACCATGGAGATGATAGTACAGAATGCTTTGACAAAAATCAAGAAGAATTTGTGTCTCATCCTTAACCATTATAAAGCACTTCTCTCTGAAATAAAACTGTCTTTCTGGAGCATAATCCTGAGTTTTTTTAAAATTTAATTGCTGTGTTTAGTTTAGATGTTGTTCAAAGCATTCAAAATAAAAAGTGGGTTTAAGCTTCAAGAAACTGTGGCATAAACACAGGTACACACATTTGTACACACACACACACATGCACACAGGTAAATCCAAACATACATTCAACAAAGAGCCATTTAGTGCAAATAAGCTCTTAATAAGGTGTAAATACACATTCAGTTTGGAAATAAAAAACAGTAGTGTGGTTCCCAGACGAAAATCCTCACTATTGGAAAAAAATCGTCATGTAAGAGTCACATTGCTACCCAAGGTATTTAGCTTGCCTATTTTCCTTTTTTTTTCTTCTTGCCAGGAAGGGGGAAAGAAAGCAAGCAGAGACAAAATAAGAAAGAAATAAGGCTGAATAACATAAAATTGTGGAGAAATAAAGAAAGACAGGATCCTCAAAACTGGAAAATGAGACAAGATGTTAAGGCAAATATGAGCTATTCAATATTCCATTCTAGAAAGCTCAACTCGCAATAAATTGCCTGGAGCTATGAATAAAATGTGTGACTCTAAAGAAGATGAAACTTTTCATTTCATACATGAAAAGCAAGGCTGAATTTACTAAAAAGGCACCAATGACAGAAAAATCTTTCGCAGATCCAACCAGTCTATTAGAAGAAAAAAACTGGGAATCAGAGGCATTCAGTGACATGTCCAAGTTTATGCATCTTGCTAATGAAGGGCTCAGGACTAGAACTCACATCACCTGGAACTTTCACCGACACCCTCCATACCTAAGAGGTTGTGCTGTCTTTGAAATGTTCATTAATCTGCACCCATCCAACCTTTATGTGCTCAGCATTTTCTATGTGCCAGGAACTATGTTCAGTCCTAATGACACAAAATATGAAAGTATTACACAGAAAGATACAGTCTTTGTACTCATGGGGCTTATAGTTTTGGAAGGAAAGTCACATCAAATTATTATTTACAAAATGAATTAGAGTTGAAATGAATACTACAAAGAAATGAAGGGTAATACGAAAATTTTGGAAGTATTAGCTATTTATTTGGGGCTTCTAGTTCTACTGTTCTGCTGAAATTTCTCTCATGAAAGTCAGTAAGACACAGTTCTTTCCTCATTTTACCTGAACTCTCTTCAGTTTTTGACATTACTAACAGTTTCTTTCTTCTTGAAGCTCCCTACTCCCTTGATGGGACTTTTTGGTGGTGGTGGTTTTTTTTTTTTTTTGGTGGTGTTTCATCCACCAACAAAGTAATACAAGGCATTTGAGGACTCAAGCCAACTTAGAGAATTACTGCAGGACAGGCTTGTGGCTGTAAACCTTGGACAACACACAAGCTAAAACACAACTCTGGGGGCCCAGGCTTTAGTGGAGCCAAATGGTTGGTAGTAAAAGTTACTGACAGCGACTGAAGGAATCATTAAGAATGAAGCCATGGGAAGCATAAACACTTGGAGAACATGAGTATAGGCCAGGTAGACACAGTGGAAATTTCCCCAAAGAGCTTCATTTTTCTAGAAATGCCTAAAAATGCATACAGATTTTCTTATAGTACAAGAATTCCCCAAGTGAATGTAAATAGCCAATTAAGGAATATAAGTTGCATTACACAGACTGATACTAGATATAAAGTGAAATAAAGTAAAGTGAAAGTCACTCTGTCATGTCCAACTCTTTGTGACCCCACGTACTATACAGTTCATGGAATTCTCCAGGCCAGAAACCTGGAGCGGGTAGCCTTTGTCTTTTCCAGGAGATATTCTCAAATCAGGAATTGAACCCAGGTCTCCCACATTGCAGGCGGATTCTTTACCAGCTGAGCTACAAGGGAAGCCCATTAGACATGAAAACAGGATAATCTGATAATAAAACTATTAAACATATATATTTCCATTTTCCCCTAAATCAGATTGCCCTGAAGCCTTTCTGCTTCAAAAAAAGAAGGGCAAATAATACCTCATGAAAGAGTAAGAAGTGATGTAATGGAAATCCCTCTGGTTACAGGAGAAAGAGATGGAAAGGAAGGATAACAAGTCTAAGGGAAACATCTTCAGAGTTGAAACAACCTACCAGATGAGAAGAGCAGAAATACCAGACAGGTCATGTGTGTGTATTTGCTTGTAGGGTGGATAGGAACGCAGTAAGACAAGAAAAATATGTTAGACTCTTCAGAGAAATGGAGGGAGAACATGAGAATATTCAAGTAGAAGTTTTATTTTCCCAGCACCTCCAACAAGGCTCAGGGATGGCAAAATGGCACTGAAGGAGGGAGATGAGGGATGGGCTACAGGATGTTCTACTGGCTTTGTATCCCTACAAGTGGTACATTAGTGATTCAGAGATTTCTGAGTGTCTCTCCTTATCTAGAAAGTTAAGGTAAAGGTTAAGGTCTTCCAGGAAGCTTTCTGTAATGAAAACTTAAGTGCCCCCAGCATGGTAACCATGGGTGGACATCATTCCTTAGGAGTGAAGTGAATGAAAGTGACTGAGAATGAGAAGATCTGCCTGCAAACACAGGTAGAAGTGGGTAAATACAGAATGAACATGGGACGGAACAACTCCATTTCTAGGTACAGACAGACCCAAAAGAATGAAAAATGTCTTCAAATAGAAACATAGGCTTGCTTATTCATAGCAGCTCTATTCACAATAGTCAAAGGTAGAAATAACCCAAATTTTCCTTATGAGATGAATGGATAAACAAAAAGCAATATATCCTTAAAATGGACTATTATTCAGCCTTTAAGAAGGAATGAAGTTTTGATAATGTAAAAGATATGGATGAACTTTGAAAACATTAGGTTAAATAGGAAGGAAAGAAAGAAAGTGAAGTTGCTCAGTTGTGTCCAACTCTATGCAACCCCATGGACTGTAGCCTACCAGCCTCCTCTGTCCATGGAATTTTCTAGGCAAGAGTACTGGAGTGGGTTGCCATTTCATTCTCCAGGGGATCTTTCCAACCCAGGGATTGAACCTGGGTCTCCCACATTGCAGGCAGATGCTTTACTGTCTGAGCCACCACAAAAAGTCACATGTTGTTACAGAATAAACAAATCCAGTGACAGAAAGTACATTGGTGGTTGTCGGGAGCTGGGGATAGGGCAGATAGGCATGGGGAGTAACTGCTTATTAAGTGCATGGATTACATTAGGAGTGACAAAAAATTTCAGGAACTAGAGTGGCTTCACAGTCCTGTAAATAGACTGAGTGATACTTAATTGTATAATGGCTAAAATGATACATTTTATGATATGTATATTTTACAATAATAATGATATTGTATTGGCCAATAACTTCATTCAGATTTTTCTAGAAGATGTACAGGAAACCCATGAATGAAATTTCTGGCCAACCTAATAAAAATAACAATAGAAGTAGGGCTTTGTCAGCATGCTGAAGAATATGAATTTCACCGAGATTATGACTTTAATAAGTGAACTCTTCATTTTTGGACACTAGAGGTAAATACCCACAGGTTGTTAGTTGAGTCCCAGAAAAAACTATGAGGACCCCAGGTCCCAACTATCTCACCATCAGGATAGAAAAGTAGCCCTTGAAACCAGAAGCTAACTTAGAGAGGAAAAGGAAAGAGACTGGGTATGAGCTTCGAGTTGCCTTAATAATTTCTGAAGTGATAATATTCTAACCAAAAGAAATTATTTGAAACTGGAAGAGTTGTAATTTGCAAGTTTTAAGGTTGTTGTTTTTTTTTTCCTGCTGACATGGGCATCTCAGCATAACATGAGAATAATTTCAGAAAATTAAAAGAATAGGTTTTTTTTTGCTGCATTTGAGAACAATATGTATATTTCAGGTTTTAATAAGATGGAACTCAGAAGCAACCAATGTATAGATATAATACAGTTGTGTTAATAACCCGTCTTTTATTTGAATGACTTTATGATTTGCGATGAGAGAGATGGAAAGCGCAAAATCGGTGATGGTGCTTGTGGTGAGAGATGCTGCTGCTCTTGGGCAGAAGACTGTGTGATGTCACCACCTTGTGATGCTGAGGCATCACAGCTCCAACAAAAACTTACATGATGATAAAAATCACTATTGTAAATATCCTACAGGATGAAGACTTGCGTTGCAGAGTCTGAAACTCTCAAGCATAGATTCTCCATTTTCCTACTGAAACAACTGTTCTCAGAAGGAATTTCTTGATAAAGTGAGATTTCCAGTAGCTCAGATATCATGCCCTAGCACAGAGGTCTTTTCTCAGAGTTCTCAACATACCCTAATTAATTACTATTTTTAAAAACTGGGGTGTTTTATTTATATGTGTGTGTATACAGATTTTGTTTCTCTTAAAATGGTTGTAGAGCTTGTTATTGGGCTGAGTCACCACATGGCAACAATCAGAACCAGTCTCTAGCTGTGCTTACTGCCCCAACAAAGCGAGTAAATGTAACTCGCTTTACATTTACCTGTGAACAATGGCGGCCATACTCCTTGCTGTAGCCATGTGTGTTATTCTATCCAGTGAAGATGAGTATGCTGCTGAATCATGTCGTTTAGCTTAAGAGGTAAAATCTCAGAAATTTCTTATCTCTGAAAAATTTGTAGATACAAACCACCAGTGCCCTACCTCTCTAAAGGACTGAAGTCATAGCAAGTATGCAATCACCCTCTAGGTAGAATTGTTTACTAGCCAAGAAAGCATTATGCATGTTAGACTGTAAAGTGGCCTGCGTATATAAGGTACTGTTATAGTATGGTCGTTAATAAGTATCTTGGCCTTTACCAATGTAGCCAGAAGTCTGTGTGATGATAAGGGTATCTGTGGTGCAGTATATATAGCCCATGAGATCCTAGCTTAGCTAAAAATGAACTAGGAAAACTCTACAAACCTGAAGACATTTATGCAAGAAAAAGTACCATTTGAAATCTTTACATGTGTATTAGAAAGCATGCAACCTTCCTAGCACATAGATAAGTTAAAGCATTCATTGTGAAAAAAAGATTTTTAATTTTAGTACATAAATCTGTATTTTTCAATAGATGTAGATACTTTTAGGAACATGATGTTTTTAGTCTTTATGACAAATTTGCTGACATTTCAGTTTAACTCTTATTTTCACACGAGGTAAAAATAAAACAGAAAGATGACGTTACTAGTTGAAGGTCACAGAGTGACTCAATGTAGAAAAAAAATTAACAGTGTCTCTTGATTCCCCTATCAGTTTTATATTGTGACTTAAATTTTCCCAGGTCCCAAGACTCAGTTAAACAAGCTTTTCATAATGACTTTATGATTTGCGATGAGAGAGATGGAAAGCGCAAAATCGGTGATGGTGCTTGTGGTGAGAGATGCTGCTGCTCTTGGGCAGAAGACTGTGTGATGTCACCACCTTGTGATGCTGAGGCATCACAGCTCCAACAAAAACTTACATGATGATAAAAATCACTATTGTAAATATCCTACAGGATGAAGACTTGCGTTGCAGAGTCTGAAACTCTCAAGCATAGATTCTCCATTTTCCTACTGAAACAACTGTTCTCAGAAGGAATTTCTTGATAAAGTGAGATTTCCAGTAGCTCAGATATCATGCCCTAGCACAGAGGTCTTTTCTCAGAGTTCTCAACATACCCTAATTAATTACTATTTTTAAAAACTGGGGTGTTTTATTTATATGTGTGTGTATACAGATTTTGTTTCTCTTAAAATGGTTGTAGAGCTTGTTATTGGGCTGAGTCACCACATGGCAACAATCGAACCAGTCTCTAGCTGTGCTTACTGCCCCAACAAAGCGAGTAAATGTAACTCGCTTTACATTTACCTGTGAACAATGGCGGCCATACTCCTTGCTGTAGCCATGTGTGTTATTCTATCCAGTGAAGATGAGTATGCTGCTGAATCATGTCGTTTAGCTTAAGAGGTAAAATCTCAGAAATTTCTTATCTCTGAAAAATTTGTAGATACAAACCACCAGTGCCCTACCTCTCTAAAGGACTGAAGTCATAGCAAGTATGCAATCACCCTCTAGGTAGAATTGTTTACTAGCCAAGAAAGCATTATGCATGTTAGACTGTAAAGTGGCCTGCGTATATAAGGTACTGTTATAGTATGGTCGTTAATAAGTATCTTGGCCTTTACCAATGTAGCCAGAAGTCTGTGTGATGATAAGGGTATCTGTGGTGCAGTATATGTAGCCCATGAGATCCTAGCTTAGCTAAAAATGAACTAGGAAAACTCTACAAACCTGAAGACATTTATGCAAGAAAAAGTACCATTTGAAATCTTTACATGTGTATTAGAAAGCATGCAACCTTCCTAGCACATAGATAAGTTAAAGCATTCATTGTGAAAAAAAGATTTTTAATTTTAGTACATAAATCTGTATTTTTCAATAGATGTAGATACTTTTAGGAACATGATGTTTTTAGTCTTTATGACAAATTTGCTGATATTTCAGTTTAACTCTTATTTTCACACGAGGTAAAAATAAAACAGAAAGATGACGTTACTAGTTGAAGGTCACAGAGTGACTCAATGTAGAAAAAAAATTAACAGTGTCTCTTGATTCCCCTATCAGTTTTATATTGTGACTTAAATTTTCCCAGGTCCCAAGACTCAGTTAAACAAGCTTTTCATTTTTTTGCTTAACAGAAATTGATTACATAGCATTTTTAACATTATCATTGAATTTGTATTATTTTAATTGCATAGCTATCAATAGTTATGTAGAGATTCATCAAAAATTGTTCTTGATGTGATGTAAGAATTGATTTTCTTTTAGACAACTGATCAGTCAGAATTTTGAATGTGGAATTCTTTTAGAACTGTTCTTTGATTTCTTAATAGGATTATGGCTAATCTCTTGATGAATGGTAATGCTTTGCTTTATTCTTAGTTTTATGTTTTTTAATAGTTCATTTTGTTACACTCTCTGATTACTTGTTTTCTTTGGCTCTGTCAATAAGTATAAATATTGAATAGCCTAAGGATCTCTCTTACTGGTCTGCTCTTGCCCTGAAAAGAATTAGAAATAAAAAGAGAAGATAAAAACCATTTGCTATTTGGTATAAAATAAACTCACCATGGGAGATAAAGAGAGACAATTTGCAAGATTTACTTGGGAAAAAAAATTACTTTTCAGGACATTTTTGTCCAGGGATAGGTAGGCAATCATTTGTGATCTCTGTGTCCTGTATGTTATTTACAAATTCCTGATAAATAAAAATGGAACAGTGGGAAACACTGTAATTGAGACAACAATAAAAACTGAAATTAGGAGCTGTGGCTTGCCTTTGTTTCAGCTGAGACACAGCTGAGGTTTTTCTGCTAAGTGTAGTGGAAAGGAAGGGAAAGGAATTATTGCCAAAAAAGTAAATACAATGATGTCTGAATATATATATTAGATTTTTTTCCCAAGGAGCTTTTGTGTGAGAGCCTGTCTGATAATGCACTTCAGTACATTAACATCTTGGAATTTTAAAGGGTCTATCAGTGTGCTTTCTGAATGGGTTTTCAATTGCACAAATGGTCTCTATCACATGAAAAGCAATACTGTTTTTTGAAAGGCAATGTACTTATTGTGCTACTCACATGGGACTATCAGTGCCTATTGGCTACCAACAATTACCTTTGAAATGAAAAATATTGTTTGTATCAAAGAACTGTTTGAGTCTAAAGAAAAAGCTTTGCAGCCTGCCAATCATCCCTATATCCTGAGGATTATATTGTTGGGGGTTTTATACAACTTACATGCAGAACCTGAAAATGACTCCAGTGAGTTATATAACCCCATGGGGTGTTTTCACTCTGGTTAGGTTACATTTCCTGACACTGCTGACATCAGATTATTTTTGTGGCAGTAGGAACTAATGCTCTTCTATTTTTAGATATCTGAAGTCTGTTTGGCAATTGTTATCATCTGTGATTACTTGGAATGCCTCTTACCTCCTGATTTCAGAAAATCACCTTTATCAATTCAGCTGGGGATTAAGGAAAACAGTTATAAACATCTCCTTGGATTACTGGTTTGGAAAGGCAGCAAATAGAATAGAGTGTCACCTAGATTACCAGAATAATTTACCAAAGTTACTAAATTTCCAGTAGCCAAACAAGCTCAGGAATCTTTGTAAATCAGTATTTTACGGTTATTTTTTAACTTTTTTTTTTTAAGAAAAGATTTATCGTTAATTTTCATCATGGAGCAGAGCCAGGCTGTCATTTCAAAATTTCAAATTCCTTGCTCCAAAAATGCCTTTATAATGTTTTTATAGTGTATGGATGCCATGGCAGGAAACTTCTCTGGAGACATAAGACGTGCCAATGTCATTAAAAAATCCATATGTCTGCCTAATGCATGAGAGCAAGTTATTGTAAACCTTGATATAAACAGATATGTTATTTGATAAGTATATAATAGGATATTTAGTGAAAGTTTAAGTGTTACCAGACACTCATGGAGTCTCCCTAGGCCTATTTACAAAAGAATTCTAGCCTTAGCCTTGTCTGAAATTAATTCTGATTATTAACAGAAAGAGACTTTTTATTTTAATTAAAAACACACACTTTATATTTCAAATGCTAAAAAGCAAAAAGAGGTAAAGGGGAAAAGAATTAAGGAGATGTAGAGAGTATCATCCCTTGATACTTGAGCTTCCCTGTGGCTCAGTGGGTAAATAATCTGCCTGCAATGCGGGAGACCTGGGTTCGATCCCCAGGTTGGAAAGATCTCCTGGAGAAGGCAAAGACTACCCACTCCAGTATTCTGGCCTAGAGAATTCCATGGACTGTATAGTCCATGGGGTCTCAAAGAGTTGGATACGACTGAGCAACATTCACTCACTCAGAGAGTATAATGGACCACACTGAACAATGGAAAATTTTTAAAGAGATGGGAATACCAGACCACCTGACCTACCCCTTGAGAAATCTGTATGCAGCTCAGGAAGCAACAGTTAGAACTGGACATGGAACAACAGACTGGTTCCAAATAGAAAAAGGAGTACATCAAGACTGCATATTGTCACCCTGCTTATTTAACTTATATGTAGAGTACATCATGAGAAACGCTGGGCTGAATGAAGCACAAGCTGAAATCAAGATTGCTGGGAGAAATGTCAATAACCTCAGATATGCAGATGACACCACCCTTATGGCAGAAAGTGAAGAGGAACTAAAAAGTCTCTTAATGAAAGTGAAAAAGGAGAGTAAAAAAGTTGGCTTAAAGCTCAACATTCAGAAAATGAAGATCATGGTATCTGGTCCCATCACTTCATGGCAAATAGATGGGGAAACAGTGACAGACTTTATTTTTTTGCACTCCAAAATTACTGAAGATGGTGACTGCAACCATGAAATTAAAAGATACTTACTCCTTGGGAAAAAAGCTATGACCAACCTAGACAGCATATTAGAAAGCAGAGACATTACTTTGCCGACTAAGGTCCATCTAGTCAAAGCTAAGGTTTTTCCAGTAGTCATGTGTGGATGTGAGATTTGGACTATAAAAAATGTTGAGCAACGAAGAATTGTTTTTTTGAACTGTGATGCTGGAGAAGACTCTTGAATTCTGCAAGGAGATCCAACCAGTCCATCCTAAAGGAAATCAGTCCTGAATATTCACTGGAAGAACTTATGTTGAAGCTCCAATACTTTGCCACCTGATGTGATGAGCCTACTCATTAGAAAATACCCTGATATTCAGAAAGATTGAAGGCAGAAGGAGAATAAAACGATAGAGGATGAGATGGCTGGATGGCATCCCTGAATCAATGAACATGAGTTTGAGCAAATTCTGGGAGATGGGAAGGATAGGGAAGCCTGGTCCATGGGGTTACATAGTGGGATACGACTAACCAACTGAATAAGAAGAAGAAGAAGACAGTATCATTGCTCTCATTTATAAATTAAATCATATTGGAGTTATAAATATTCAATAACAGAAGAATACAGGCCAAGTGTGATATTCCTCTGTGTTTATGAATGAGTGTGGGTATGTGTGTGAGCTCAGCCATTCAGTCATGTCCAACTCTGACCACATGGACTATAGCCCACCAGGCTCCTCTATTCACAGGAATTTTCAGTCAAGAATACTGGCATGAATTGCCATTCCCTCTGCCAAGGGACCTTTCCAACCCAGGGATTGAATCCACACCTCCTGCCTTGGGAGCTAGATTCTTTACCACTGAGCTACCTGGAAAGCCTCATATGTAAAGCAGATGCACTCATTTATTTATATTTTGTATACAGTTATGACCACAAGTGTGCATGTATATTTTATGTATATATACTTTTAGTAGATATGTTTACTATATATTTATAGTAAGCATATATGCAAAAGAGATATATAGTATTTTATATTTAGTTTTATTATTATATATCAGATTCCCAGTTATCAAGAAACCACACATGAGCATTAAAGCCCCCAATACCCTTTACTCTTTGGAATCTTTACCATTAATTTCACATAAATCCCAAACCACAAACATTTGTAAAGTCAAATTAGTGATTATTTACTCACTGACTTAGTGTTTAGGCTTTTGCTATGTGCTATGACTAACATAAATACAAAATGATATTAAAATGAGAAAATTTCAATTCACTTAATATTCCTGTGTCACAGAAAAATACTCTCATTATTTATAGTTTGCAGTGGAATAACTGTCTGCCAGTGAGAGAGAAGCATAATTTGAGAACCATTGTTAAGTAGCTGAATTGTATGGATTCTTAAATGGAGAGGAGATAAAATGATGAAAGCAGCTGTTTTGGAGAACAACTGGGTGTGGATATTGTTGACCCTGGGTTGCTATAGAAAGGGAAAGTGACTGGTAGGTCAAGTACAGGTCAAGTTTTGAAGCAGAATCATTAGGAGAGCAGAAGTCAGCAACAGGAGGTTAACCCTAAGTCAGCATGTGCATAAGAGGAACAGCCATTTATCTACTCATGACCATCTTAATTCCTAAAAGCAATTAAGCTATTTACAAAAGCCATGAGGTCAACACAATTTCTGGAGGAGAGATGAATGACAAAAATTGGGAACATTTGAGTTCTGTGTTCAAGGTAATAATAAGCGAAGAAATTCGGCTTTGGGGCAGAGTATTGTTAACCACGTAGATGGTAAGAGCGGGAGGAACAGAAATGGACAAGTAAAACCAGAGAGATTATTAATCTGACATTTACAAACTTATGTAAGGAGGCTGAACCCAAATGTGACAAGAAAGAAGACAGGATGGATGGCAAGAACGTGACAACCGTCATGCCTGTCTCTTTGGGCAAGAAAGAAGTCTGAAGCTGAAGCAATGTGACGGCTTAATCCAGAATATTTGATATGCTTCCTGTTACGTGTTAAATCTGTCTCCAAGCCTGTTGAGACTTACAGGGAAGACAGATAGATGTACCTGAAAGAAGTGGAAAGAGGGATGTGAATAAGGGTATTCCTAGGAAGAAGACAGATGGGAACAGGAAGAGGTTGAAGGCAAGGATACAGGTATGCATTGATTAGAGTATAAACCAAGGAGTGAGCAGTAAGTACAGAGAGGAAATCTGAATGAGAACCTGGTATTAGCACTGACACATAACTGTATTATTCTAGAAGTGGCAGGATCATGCCTATTCCATCTTTTGCTTTCTTTCCACACTCTTAATTTGCCTTCTTACTAGGGTCATCCTAGAAGTAATCATTCTGCTCCTTTCTCTTCTGTCACTTTGTTCTCTTGTCCTGCTGTTGCCTAGGACCTTCTGAGACAATCTCAGACATGCTGGCATTTTGCGTCAAAATATCCAAGTTACAGTGTCTACATATCACAAGTGCTAGGACTATAGTACAAAATGATAGTTTTACAGATCCTAACCATAAATCAGTTTCTTGTAAGTCTTCACATGTGGTGACATTAAAAACAATATAGCTTTGTTTTTATTGGTGGAAAGGAAATGTTTATGGCAGTGCCTTTTCTTTATCTTCCATCGATGTTGCTTCTTCCTGGTGTCCCATAGGCTAAAGAAATAGAATTTGTTTCCATGTTTTTTCCTATATGTACATCATAATTTGAATGAAACCAAAAAATTCTCAAGGTAATTAAAAGAAATACAAGTTATTTCATCCTTAGACTCATTCATAAATCTAAATTGAGTATATTCTCCCATTCTTCCCCACCCCACTCTTTTGCTCTTTCTCTCATAATTTACTAATTCCTTACAGTTTTCCAGGCCCTCTGTGAGGTATAGAGGATATTTTACTGAAAAAATACCTAATATTTTCTCCTTTGGAATATATAGTATATTTAGGAAGAAAGAAAATTAAACAGAAAATTACAACTCAATATAAGTGCTAACCAAGGACAAATAGAGGGTGTTAAACTGGGGAGTCTCAGTTCAGTTCAGTTCAGTCGTTCAGTCGGGTCCGACTCTTTGCGACTCCATGAATTGCAGCACACCAGGCTTCCCTGTCCATCACTAACTCCCGAGGTTCACTCAGACTCACGTCCATTGAGTCAGTGATGCCATCCAGCCATCTCATCCTCTGTCATCCCCTTCGCCTCCTGCCTCCAATCCCTCCCAGCATCAGGGTCTTCTCCAATGAGTGAACTCTTCGCATGAGGTGGCCAAAGTATTGGAGTTTCAGCTTTAGCATCAGTCCTTCCAAAGATCATCCAGGACTGATCTCCTTTAGGATGGGCTGATTGGATCTCCTTGCAGTCCAAGGGACTCTCAAGAGTCTTCTCCAACGGCACAGTTCAAAAGCATCAATTCTTCGGCACTCAGTCCAACTTTCACATCCATACATGACCACAGGAAAAACCATAGCCTTGACTAGATGGACGTTTATTGGCAAAGTAATGTCTCTGCTTTCAATATTCAATCTAGGTTGATCATAACTTTCCTTCCAAGGAGTAAGCATCTTTTAATTTCATGGCTGCAGTCACCATCTGCAGGGATTTTGGAGTGCAAAAAAGTAAAGTCTGACACTGTTTCCGCTGTTTCCCCATCTATTGTCCATGAAGTGATGAGACCAGATGCCATGATCTTAGTTTTCTGAATGAGGAGCTTTAAGCCAACTTTTTCACTTTCCTCTTTCACTTTCATCAAGAGGCTTTTGAGTTCCTCTTCACTTTTTGCCATAAGGGTGGTGTCATCTGCATATCTGAGGTTATTGATATCTCTCCTGGAAATCTTGATTCCAGCTTTTGTTTCATTCAGCCCAGTGTTTCTCATGATGTACTCTGCATAGAAGTTAAATAAGCTGGGTGACAATGTACAGCCTTGACATACTCCTTTTCCTATTTGGAACCAGTCTGTTGTTCCATGCCCACTTCTAACTGTGGCTTCCTGAACTGCATATAGGTTTCTCAATAGGCAGGTCAGGTGGTCTGGTATTCCCATCTCTTTCAGAATTTTCCACAGTTTATTGTGATCCACACAGTTGAAGACTTTGGCATAGTCAATAAAGCAGAAATAGATGTTTTTCTGGAACTCTCTTGCTTTTTCCATGATCCAATTGATGTTTGCAGTTTGATCTCTGGTTCCTC
>SJYC01109719.1:0-20122 GCA_006408675.1 Madoqua kirkii
ATGAAGATGAAATATTGTTTGGAGAGTTGAAATTCTCAACATTGCTATATTCATACTTCTGATCATTAATTTCTAAGGAAGAGCATGCATAATTTGTGATACATTTTGCCTAAAAATATTTCCCCCAAACCCCATTGAGAAAACCTCAAATATAGCCAGGTTCATCAAATAGGATCAACATTTTCCATTCAGACCTTTCCATGTTTTATTTTAAAGTGATTCCTAAAGCAGCCTCTCAAATTCTAAAGCAGCCTCTCAAATTCCAAAGCAGGCTTAAAGTTCTTTGAACATTGGCATAAATTAATATTAATAGTCCAGTTAGAACTGAACATGGAACAACAGACTGGTTCCAAATAAGAAAAGGGGTATGTCAGGGCTGTATATTGTCACCCTGCTTATTTAACTTATATGCAGAGTACCTCATGAGAAATGCCATGCTGGAAGAAACACAAGCTGGAATCAAGATTGCCAGCAGAAATATCAATAACCTCAGATATGCAGATGACACCACCCTTAGGGCAGAAAGTGAAGAGGAACTAAAAAGCCTCTTGATGAAAGTGAAAGAGGAGAGTGAAAAAGTTCGCTTAAAGCTCAACATTCAGAAAACGGAGATCATGGCATCTGGTCCCATCACTTCACAGGAAATAGATGGGAAAACAGTGGAAACAGTTCCTGACTTTATTTTTGAGGGCTCCAAAATCACTGCAAATGATGATTGCAGCCATGAAGTTCTGGGAGAAATATCAATAACCTCAGATATGCAGATGACACCACCCTTAGGGCAGAAAGTGAAGAGGAACTAAAAAGCCTCTTGATGAAAGTGAAAGAGGAGAGTGAAAAAGTTCGCTTAAAGCTCAACATTCAGAAAACGGAGATCATGGCATCTGGTCCCATCACTTCACAGGAAATAGATGGGAAAACAGTGGAAACAGTTCCTGACTTTATTTTTGAGGGCTCCAAAATCACTGCAAATGATGATTGCAGCCATGAAGTTAAAAGATGCTTATTCCTTGGAAGGAAGGTTATAACCAACCAAGATAGCATATTGAAAAGCAGAGACATTATTTTTCCAACAAAGGTCAGTCTAGTGAAGGCTATGGATTTTCCAGTGGTCGTGTATGGATGCGAGAGTTGGACTGTGAAGAAAGGTGAGCGCCAAAGAACTGATGCTTTCAAACTGTGGTGCTAGAGAAGCCTCTTGAGAGTCCCTTGGACGGCAAGGAGATCCAACCAGTTCATTCTAAAGGAGATCAGTCCTGGGTGTTTTTTGGAAGGAATGATTCTAAAGCTGAAGCTCCAGTACTTGAGCCTCCTCATGCGAAGAGTTGACTCATTTGAAAAAACTGATGCTGGGAGAGACTGGGGGCAGGCGGAGAAGGGGACGGCAGAGGATGAGATGGCTGAATAGCATCACCAACTCGATGGACATGAGTTTGAGTGAACTCCGGGAGTTGGTGATGGACAGGGAGGCCTGTAGTGCTGCAATTCCTGTCGTCTCAAAGAATCGGACATGACTGAGTGCCTGACCTGAACTGAACTGAAGCAAAATTTCACTTAGGCCACCTTTCTTTCCAAGTGTCTCTGACCTTCTATGTGATGTTCATGTAAGTTCTTTGGTATTCTTGGCTCTGTGCAAAATTGTTTAAGTAGGATAAAATGGAGAGGTCCCTGAATTCTAAATCAAACCCATCGAATTCTGAATCTTGGCTCTGCTGCCTTGCTGAGCTTCAGTTTCCTGGTCTGTAGGGTGGAGATGGCAACATGTCCTTCACATAATAATGAGGACAAAATGAGATCATGTATGTGAGGGTAGACAGCCAACAGCAGGGGGCTATATTTGATATAAATTGAGCATATATTTGAATTCAACCATCATATATCTAACTGAACTGACAGAATTTTTAAATTTTTTGGCACTGCAGAGATTTACTTTGTTTCATGTCAGAGTTAGAAGAGATCTCAGAAGTCACCTTGCTTAACCCTTAATTGAAATATGTGTTCTGTCTCCCAGACTGGTAGTAGATAATGATCTTCTAGGATGCCTCAGTTGTGAGGAAGCCACTGGCCTCTGAGGCATTCTACTCCACTGTTTAATAGCTTCTCTTATAAACTATTCCTACTTCATTTATCTAGGTCAGGGCTTCCCGGGTGGTGCCAGTAGTAAAGAACCTGCCTGCTGATGTAGGAGACATAAGAGATGAGTGCTCAGTCCTTGGGCCGGGAAGATCTCCTGGAGAAGGCAATGACAATCCACTCCAGTATTCTTGCCTGGAGAATTCCATGGACAGAAGAGCCTGGCAGCTGTATGGTCCATGGGGTGGCAAAGAGTTGGACACAACTGAAGCAACTTAGCATGAACATATATATGTCAGGCATTATTTATGAAAAGTTAAGACAGACAACCTTTGCTCTTCTGGAGCTCAAAGCTTTATGAGGATGACATATAAACAGTTACACAAGTGTGATGAAAGTTGGGATGGTCAGGCATAGCGGACTGTGCACATGCAGAGGAGGCCATAAGTATAGTCTCGAGTATGGATTGGGTGGTGAGAAAAGGCTCGCTAGAGCAGAGATTTGAAGGATGAGTAAGTTCTCCTTGGGAAGAACCAGGGAGCAGATGCTCTATCCCAGGCATTGAAGCAGTGGGAACAGACAAGAGGTGAGAGAGAAGATGGCTCATGTGGAAAACTGCAGGTATGACTAGGAACTGAATGTGAGTTGCATGGTAAGGGCTAAGACTTACAGGTGCTGGTCATGAAGAGGAAAGTTTGATGAACTAAGTTGAGGCTTTATCTTGAGGGCACTGGGTATTTCAAGTTAGAGTATTTCAAGAAGAGGAGTATAGTGGTTAGGTTTATGAAGCATGTAGGCAAGAAATGGTACAAAATTTAGTTTCAGCTACAATTAATTTAAGTCTGGCTTTGAATATCTCCTCTCCTTTGCCAGGATGGGAAGATTTTAATATTGCTCATGTTTTAGGAATTCTCATTCTTTTTGCTAAGTTGTATAGATTCTTTATCTGTTTTTTTTTAAGTTATTGTGAAGCTATTGTTTCAGGGTGAATTCAGAGTGACATTTTAACATTTTTATTATTATTATGCTCATAATATCAAACTGTGCCTCACTAATTAATACTGAATAAAGTGTTATAGGCAAACTTTAGGAAAATCTATTAGGAAAAAAAATATATTAGGAAAATCTATTAGGAAAAACACACACACACACACACACACACACACACACACACACACACACACACTGAAGTTTCCAGAAAGAAATAATTTCACCTGTTGTTGGCTTTGGATTTCCATGCATATGAACTGTATGTTATTTAACATCCTGTATAATTTACTGTGCAGCGTACTACACAAGAGCAAATGGAAAGAATAGTGTGCTGGTCTCTTTCCAAAAGGCTCACACTCTCTCTCCCAGGTCAGAGGGCTTTGATCTCAATTCCAGACTCTCAGCAGACACACACTCCACAAAGAAAGTATGTGTATGTGTCTTCCAGGTATTCTCTAACTTCCAGTTTTGAACCTAGTGAACATAGGGACAAGACTGTACTTAGCCAAAGAAGCTGTGGGGAAGGAAAACTAATTTCCCTCTACCATGTAGGTTCTTCACTGAGACCCTCTGTAATACAAAGAAAAATTAACAGTACACACACACACACACACACACACACACACACACACACACACACACACACACACTGAAGTTTCCAGAAAGAAATAATTTCACCTGTTGTTGGCTTTGGATTTCCATGCATATGAACTGTATGTTATTTAACATCCTGTATAATTTACTGTGCAGCGTACTACACAAGAGCAAATGGAAAGAATAGTGTGCTGGTCTCTTTCCAAAAGGCTCACACTCTCTCTCCCAGGTCAGAGGGCTTTGATCTCAATTCCAGACTCTCAGCAGACACACACTCCACAAAGAAAGTATGTGTATGTGTCTTCCAGGTATTCTCTAACTTCCAGTTTTGAACCTAGTGAACATAGGGACAAGACTGTACTTAGCCAAAGAAGCTGTGGGGAAGGAAAACTAATTTCCCTCTACCATGTAGGTTCTTCACTGAGACCCTCTGTAATACAAAGAAAAATTAACAGGAGAAAAATAAATAAGATTTTAAGAATATGGATATCCCCCTGCATATATGACCTAGGAAAGCTGAAAATCTCCTCAAAATGGTCCAACCCACCACATTAAGTATCGTCTTCAGGTAAAGACAAAAGAAAGAGGTTGGGGGTGAGGGAGTCAGTTATGCAAGGTGACCAGGAAGAGCATAGTGAAAAAGGGAAGGTTGTTGTGTAGATTTGGGTGGCTGCCTTCTCCATTGATAAGTTTATAGAGATTAGAGTCTTCCTGCACTTCCTAAGATGTAGAGAGAGAGCTTACAAATGGAGATATAGATGTAAACATCTCTTACAAAAGTGTAACTTCTTAGTTTTCACAGCTTCTCCCGTGTCTACAGTTTCTCAAAATAACCTGCCCCAAATAGTCCTTATACCAAAGAGGCATATTTTGGGGTATCAACTCCTGCTCCCCTTTAAAGCAAACATCCAAACACAAAGAATTTCATTGTCTCCTTGTGTTGGGGGGAAAAGTATATATTGTTCCCTAATATGAAGCACAATTTTATACTCTTAAATTTGCCAGTTTGGCAGGGGATTTTTTTTGCTGACAGCAGTTAAGATGCAGCAAACTCAGGCAAAGCTTTCCCTTAACTGTCTAAAATAATTAAGATGAGAGGGCCAGTACCAGGAAGAGACCTATTACCGGAGAAAACTTTTGGCATCAGAAAGATTTACCTGCACCTCATCACCAATATTTGTTTACCAAACTTTTGGTCTTCTCAACTCCCTATGAATTGTTTCCCTCCACTTTGAAACCCCAGATCCCTCTCCCTTTGCCCTTAGTTCCAAATGGCTTATAAACCTTAACGGCCTGGTTGCCTTGAGTCTTCATGTTTTTTGTGGGTATATAATTAAGTTAGTTTGATTCCTGTTAATCTGTCAATTCAATTATTAGACCAGAGAAGGAAAAAATGTCCACCCCTACACCCCACTCTTAAAAAAAAGTACATCATCAATAATTTTAACAAAATACAAAACAAAATCCTGAGAAATTATCTAGGCATGGTTGTTTTGAAGAATATTTGGTGTCATTTTCAAGAGCAGGATTGGTATAACGCTGTTTGGGGCAGACTGGAAGCTTTATAAAGTAATCAGGAAATTCACTCACTCCATTGTCTCAGTAACTCTTTGCCACTCTGTGCCAAGCAGTGTTCTAGGTACTCACAATACAGAAGTGAATAAGAGAGATACAGAGCCTTGCCGTCATGCAGCTTACATTATTTTTCAGGATGAAAGCAAATAAAACAAATTAGTTAAACACATAGTAGGACAGTTTGTGATAAATGCTATGGACAAGGTGAAGCAGAGAAGGGAGACACTAAGCAAGGGAAAGGTGAACTTTGTTTGTTTAGTGCAGTCAGGAAAGGTCTCAAAGAGAAAGTGGCATGTGAAGAAAGACCTTCAGATGAGAGGAAAATAAGCTATGACAATATCAAAGTGGAAAGAACCTTCCAGGCAGAGGGAAGAGCACACGCGTAAAAGCTTTGAAGTGAGGTGGGAGAGGATCTTCTGGGCTTTTATGTTCTTCTTGCATGAGCCAGTCTCTCTGTGTCTGTCTTTGTCTTGTCTCTCTGTTTCTCTCCCTCTCTGCCCGTACCACAAGTCTTAATGTTGTTGTTTTTGTTCAGTCGCTAAATCATGCTCGACTCTTTTATGACCCCATGGACTGCAGTAGGCCAGGCTTGTCTATCTGAGCTTGCTCAAACTCATGTCCACTGAGTCAGTAATGCCATACAACCATTTCATCCTCTGTTGTCCCCTTCTCCTCATGCCTTTAATCTTTCCCAGTATCAGGGTCTTTTCCAGTGAGTCAGTTCTTTGCATCAGGTGGCCAAAGTATTGGGGCTTCAGCTTCAGACTCAGTCCTTCCAATGAATATTCAAGGTTGATGTCCTTTAGCATAGACTGGTTTGACCTCCTTGCTGTCAAGGAACTATCAAGAGTTTTCTCCAACACCACAGCTTGAAAACATCAATTTTTCAGTGTTCAACCTTCTTTATGGTACAACTCCCACATCTGTGCATGACTACTGTTAAAACCATAGGTTTGACTACATGGACCTGTGTCAGCAGTCATGTCTCTGCTTTGTAATATGCTGTCCAGATTTGTCATAGCTCTCCTTCCAAGGAGAAAGCAAGTTTAAATTTCATGGCCACAGCCACCATCTACAGTGATTTTGGAGCTCAAGAAAATAAAATCTGTCACCGTTTCCACTTTTTACCCCATCTATTTGCCATGAAGTTATGGGACCAGATGCCATGATCTTAGTTTTTTGAATGTTGCAGTTTAAAATAACTTTTTAACACACTCTTCTTTCACCTACATCAAGAGTTGCTTTATTTCCTCTTCACTTTCTGCCATTAGAGTGATATCATTTGCATAACTGAGGTTGTTGATATTTCTCTTGGCAGTCTAGATTGCCTTAATAGCTATTACTTGATAGTAAAGTGTGTGCAAATCTGCCTTATTTTGCTTCTTCAGTAGGGTCTTAAATATTCTTTGTCTTTTGTTTTTTTTTTTTTTTCATACAAATTTTAGAATCAGATTGCCTATTTTCTTGAAGAGCCTTGTAGGGATTTTAATTGGTATTTAATAAAATGTATCGACTTTTCCATGAACATGGTACATGTCTCCAATTATTTAGTTCTTCTCATCAATGTATTTCAAAGCCATTTCACAATTTTCTCTATACAAGTCTTGGTTATGCTTTGATAGATTTATTCTGAGGAACTTTTTATTTTGTTGATGTTAGGGAATACATACTTTAAAACTATATGTTCTAATTCTGCTTCAAGTATATAGCAGTGTAATTGAGTATAACATAGTAACTATGAGCTTGGTTACTGGAAGTAATTTACTTAGGTTTGAATCCTGGCTCTGGCACTGTTATTGTGTAAATTTGTTTTAATTACTATAATTCTCTGTGCCTCAGTTTCCTAAAGTTTTAAATAGGAATATCTTGTTGAGTTGTTGTGAGTATTAAAGTTCACTTCAGTTCAGTTCAGTCGCTCAGTCGTGTCTGACTCTTTGCAACCCCATAAATCAGAGCATACCAGGCCTCCCTGTTCATCACCATCTCTCGGAGTTCACTCAGACTCACGTCCATCGAGTCCATGATGCCATCCAGCCATCTCATTCTCTGTTGTCCCCTTCTCCTCCTGCCCCCAATCCCTCCCAGCATCAGAGTCTTTTCCAATGAGTCAGCTCTTCTCATGAGGTGGCCAAAGTACTGGAGTTTCAGCTTTAGCATCATTCCTTCCAAAGAAATCCCAGGGCTGATCTCCTTCAGAATGGACTGGTTGGATCTCCTTGCAGTCCAAGGGACTCTTAAGAATCTTCACCAACACCACAGCTCAAAAGCATCAATTCTTTGGTACTCAGCCTTCTTCACAGTACAACTCTCACATCCATACATGGCCATAGGAAAAACCATAGCCTTGACTAGACTGACTTTAGTCGGCAAAGTAATGTCTCTGCTTTTGAATATGTTATTTAGGTTGGTCATAACTTTTCTTCCAAGGCATAAGCATCTTTTAATTTCATGGCTGCAGTCACCATCTAGAGCTTCAAAATAACAAAACCAGAGTAACACAATTTTTAGACATGTGCAACAAGTTTCAGTTAGTGGAGACAGCAGAAGGTTCTCATTACATCGCAGGTTTTCACAAGGCTCCTGTGCAGGTTTTAACTGAGAATACACTTGGAGGGACTCAGTGAGGCTGCATTATGAATTAATAATGTTCTTGGGGGATCAAGTATCTCACTACATTTCTGTGTAAACTAACACCCCATAACAGTGGTTCTGCCTAGAACTAAATGACATGCACAGAAAAAATAAGATTGGAGAGCATCATCTTAAAGACTAGTTTATACATAGGAAATTGCTATCATGCTTTCTTGAAATTTTAATTATCCAACTAGATTCTGAATTTTAACAACTGTTTACCTTTAAGAAAATGATGCAATTATGTTCAGGGCAGTTATTTTACCAGAAAATAAACTATAGGAGATTAGAAAATTCTCTCTTGTGATTCACCAAAAACAGGAATGAGAACACATACTAAAGGGGAAATGAAAAGATAGAAGTTACTGTGTTAGAGACTGCCAAGGGAGTCAAAACAGCATTAAATATCAGTGGGGCATAGACGTGACTTGCTTTCTTTCTAAATTACTTTTCAATTCCCATTCCAAACATTGCGTGTCAATATTTTAGAGAATGCCATTTTAAAATTCATCAAAGTATATACATATGACACAGATCCAATTAATCTGAAATCCACAAATTTCAAAGGCTCTGTGTTTTATCTTCAGAATGATGGGGTGAAGAAAGCAAAAAAAAAGAAAAAAGAAAAAAAAAGTCTTTTGAAAGTGTGGTTCTTTACATCAAGCACTCAAAGTTCAGCATTATTAGAAGAGTGGTTTTGAGTTGTTTGCATATGTATTTGGAAAACTTATTTTGATATGAATTACAGTGGAAGATTAGGGTTTTCAATAGACACTCATTTGATGAATAAGCATTTATTGAGCACTCAAATTGTCAAGCTTGGTGGAAAATCAGTCTAAGTTGATATCTGGTAGAACTCACAGTAGATTGATATGGAATGATCAATCACAGAAATGATAACTAAACAAATAGTTCAAATGTGTATAAATAATCATAAAAGTAAGCATTGATAGTCATCTGTATGTCTTCTTTGGAGAGATGTCTGTTTATTTTTTTGGCTTATTTTTTGATTGGGGTGTTTATTTTTCTGGAATTGAGCTGCAGGAGTTGCTTGTATTTTTTTGAGATTAATTCTTTGTCAGATGCTTCGTTTGCTATTATTTTTTCCTACTCTAAATGCTGTCTTTTCACTTTTCTTATAGTTTCTTTGTTGTGCAAAATATTTTGTTTAATTATGTCCCATTTGTTTATTTTTACTTTTATTTCCATTACTCTGGGAGGTGGGTCCTAGAGGATTCTGCTGTGATTTATGTCAGAGAGTGTTTTGCCTATGTTTTCCTCTAGAAGTTTTATAGTTTCTGGTCTTACATTTAGATCTTTAATCCACTTTGAGTTTGTTTTTATGTATGGGGTTAGAAAGCGTTCTAGTTTCATTCTTTTACAAATGGTTGATCAGTTTCCCAACACGACTTGTTAAAGAGTCTGTCTTTTTCCTTTGTATATTCTTGCCTCCTTTGTTAAAGATAAGGTGTTCATAGGTGTCTGGGCTTTATATTTTGTTCCATTAATATATCTTTACGTCTTTGTGCAAGTACCATACTATCTTGATGACTGTAGCTTTGCAGTATAGGCTGAAGTCAGGCAGGTTGATTCCTCCAATTCCATTCTTTTTTCTCAAGATTGCTTTGGCTAGTCAAGGTTTGTTTTTTTTTGTTGTTGTTGTTTTGTTTGTTTTTGTTTGTGTTTTTTTTTGTATTTCCATACAAATTGTGGAATTATTTGGCTAACAAACACATTAAAAGATATTCAATATTATTTATTATCAGAAAAATGTAAATCAAAACCATAATGAGGAACCATTTCACACCATTCAGAATGGCTGCTATCCCAAAATCTACAAACAGTGAATTCCGGAGAGGGTATGGAGAAAAGGGAATCATCTTATACTGCTGGTGGGAATGCAAACTACTACAGCAACTATGGAGAACAGTGTGGATATTTCTTAAAAAAAAAGAAAAAAAACTGGAAATCGAACTGCCATATGACCCAGTAATCCCACTGCTGGGCATACACACCAAGGAAACAGAATTGAAAGAGACATGTGTACATGGAAGCGATTTAGATGTCCATCAGCAGACAAATGGATAAGAAAGCTGTCGTATACATACACAATGGAATATTACTCAGCCATTAAAATGAATACATTTGAATAAGTTCTAATGAGGTAGATGAAACTGGAGCCTATTATACAGAGTGAAGTAAGTCAGAAAGAAAACACCAACACAGTATATTAATGCATATATACAGCATTTAGAAAGATAGTAATGATATCCTTATATGAAAGACAGCAAAAGAGACACAGATGTATAGAACAGTCTTTTGGACTCTGTGGGAGAATGTGAGGGTGGGATGATCTGAGAGAATAGCATTGAAACATGTGTATTATCATATGTGAAACAGATCACGAGTCCACGTTCAATGCATGAGACAGGGTGCTCAGGGTTGGTGCACTGGGAAGACCCTGAGGGATGATATGCAGAGGGAGGTGGGAGAGGAGTTCAAGATGGTGAACACATGTACCCCCATGGCTGATTCATGACAATGTATGGCAAAACCCACTACAATATTGTAAAGTAATTAGCCTCCAGTTAAAATAAATTTTAAATTTTTTTAAAAAGAAATAAAAATATAAGCACTGAGATTTATGAAAATATTTTAAGAGACACAACTGCCTCTACCTGGAGTGTTTGGAATGGAGGCAAGGAAGGCTTCAGAGAAGTACTGGCTTGTGATCAGGTGATGGAAAGAAGGAGTTCTTTTGATTGCCAGATGAGCAGGGTTAGCCTTAAGAGTGTGTTATCTGTGTAGTCACACATGGCCTCATGCATAGAGGGATTTCATGCATGGTTTAAGTTCCACTATTGTCATCTTGAATTTATTTTCACATTTTTATTTTACATGGGACTTTAAAAATTATCTGAGCTTCCCTTGTGGTTGAGCTGGTAAAGAATCTGCCTACAACATGGGAGACCTGGATTTAATCCTTGGGTTGGGAAAATTCCCTGGAGATGGGAAAAGCTACCCACTCCAGTATCCTGGCCTGGAGTATTCCATGGACAGTCCATGGGGTCGCAAAGAGTCAGACATGATTGAGTGACTTTTACTTTCACTTTAAAAAAAAATTATCTAGTCAGTCCTGAAGAAGAAATGACATTGTTGTTGCTGTTTTACTCACTAAGTCATATCTGATTATTTGCAATTCTATGGACCAATGCCCAACAGGTTCCTCTATCCATGGGATTCTAGAGGCAAGAATACTGTAGTAGGTTGCTGTTTCCTTCTACAAGAGGTCTTCCTGATCTAGGGATTTAACCTGAGTCTCCTGCATTGGCAGCTTCA
Source organism: Madoqua kirkii (assembly GCA_006408675.1). Taxonomy (NCBI): domain Eukaryota; kingdom Metazoa; phylum Chordata; class Mammalia; order Artiodactyla; family Bovidae; genus Madoqua; species Madoqua kirkii. Next base: position 11,203 of record SJYC01109719.1, read on the forward strand.
GCAGAGGAAACGCCCACCAGAGCAAGAACCAGTTTTCCCCACAGCAAGTCTCTCCCATCAGGAAGCTTGCACAAGCCTCTTATCCTCATCCTTCAGATGGCAGACAGAAGCAAGAGCAATAATCCCACAGACTCCAGAAAAAAAAAAAAGAAGAAGAAAACAGTTAAAAAAAGCTAACCAAAATGATCACATGCATCACAGCTTTCTTGTGGTGAAGGGGCATGTGTAACTCAATGAAGCTATGAGAAAGTGTAGACCACTGGAGAAGGGTATGGCAAGTCACTCCAGTATTCTTGCCTCAAGAACCCCATCAACAGTATTAAAAAAAAAAAAAAAAACAGAAGAAATGGGTGAATATAAAAAAAATCTATTTATTGTCCATCCTAAAGGGGCTATCAGACTGGAATGGGAATAAGTGGCTTAGATTAAGAAAGAAAATAGTATAATACAGTAGATTCAATGCTGTAAGCAGGTGGGTGAAAATATCAAGGTAAGTCAGAGAAAAGATTTTCCTGAGTTTATTTTTCCTGAGGTGGAGTGGGCTGGAGAGGGGGGTACTGAGGTACCTCACAGAAGAAGAAACAATTGAATTAGGCCTTGAGAAATGCTTTACCTGTTTCACCAAAGGTGAAGAAAGGCATTTTAGTCTGAGAAAATACCATATGCAAAAAGAGTATTCTATTCACTGAACAAATATTTATTGATCATCTACTTCCTGCTGTGTTCTAGACATTCTTCCAGGTACTCAAGGATCGAGCAGGGAGCAAAATAAAACCTCTTCCCTGGTAGAGCTTGGATTTCATCATGGGAACTGGACAATTAAACAAATAAGTGAATAAACTTACAAGGTCTGATGATAGTAAGTACTCTGAAGAAAAGTAAAGCAAGATGAGAGGGTAGAGATTGGGAAGAGGGCTTTTAAGACCTTATTACTAAGGTGGTAACATTTGAGCAGAAGCACAAATGTATTAGAGAGCATAAAATGTCGAGGAAACAGCTAGCAAATTCAGGGCCCTGAGGCACAAATAGCATGAAGATCTACGACAATGTAGGTGCCAGTGTGAGTAGAGCTCAGTTAGGAAGAGAGAGGGTGGCAGGCAGTGATGGTGGAGATTAGACAGGGATCAGGCCACAAAGGGTCTTACAGGTCATCGTAAAGACTTTGGGCTTTATCTGAAATAAGATGGTTGCTATTAAAGAGTTAAGAACAATGGAAGAGCATTTCTAAGTTATACTATGAAAGATGACCTTGGCCACTGTGTGGATAACAGGCTGTTGAGGGAAGATGACTGGAAGCAGACAAGAGATGGTGGAGGTGACATTGCCCAGAGTGCTATAGTGGAGCATTGAGATATGGTTAGATTCGGGTATATGTTGAAAGCAGAGGCAGCAGGATCTGTTGCTGGATTAGACATAGGGTGTGCAAAAGGATGCTTCCAAGGTTTATGAATGGCATGAGAAAAATGGAAGAACGGAGTTGTCATTTACTCTGAGAACGTCTTATACATATTATGCTTAAGGAGGAGGGCTGACTCAGGTCATAAGAAATGGAGTTTAAATCATGTGTAAATAAATGAGGGGAAATGCAGCTTCCCTTGTAGCTCAGCTGGTAAAGAATCAGTCTGCAATGCAGGAGACCTGGGTTTGACTCCTGGATTGGGAAGATCTCCTGGAGAAGGAAATGTAAACCCATTCCAGTATTCTTGCCTGGAGAATCCCATGGACACAGGAGCCTGGGGGCTACAGTCTGTGGGGTAGCAAGAGTCAGACACGACTTAGTGACTAAACCACCAGCCACCAAGTAAAGGAGGGAAAACATAGGTGAAAAGAGAAGTAGAAACAATTTCAAGTTGTGTCCTATAGATTAGGAGAAAGAGTTGAGGCATTACCCTCAGGATTTTAAGTCTCAAAATAGCATAATAGATCTTTCAGTTTAGAAGGATTATTTTGACTGTCATGTAGAAGCTCTTTTGGAGAGGTGGTAGAGGGATCAATTAGGAGGACATAACAGTCCATATGAGAAATGGTGAAACTGCTGACAGTTGATTTAGAGGAAAAGGAATGAATTTGAGAGAAAATCATGGATTCTTTCACACATGGAATATTTTGGAGCACCTGTTTCCTAGGCATCATTATTTGGATTAGATGATATATCAGTGAACAAAAAATAATAATTTAGCCCTCATGAGACTTCCATTGTAATGAGAGGAGGAAGACAATAAAATAAACAAGTAGTATATGAAGGAGTTAAGATAGCAGGTTCTATGGAGAAAAACTAGATGAGAAGGATAGTGTAGGAGAGGAGTTGCTGTTCTAAGTCTGGAAATCACCATAGGCTTCACTGGACACGGAGCAAAAGCTGGTTCCAAATAGGAAAAGGAATACATCAAGTCTGTATATTGTCACCCTGCTTATTTAACTTATATGCAGAGTACATCATGAGAAACGCTGGGCTGGATGAAACACATGCTGGAATCAAGATCGCTGGGACAAATATCAATAACCTCAGATATACATATGACACCACCCTTATGGCAGAAAGTGAAGAACTAAAGAACCTCTTGATGAAAGTGAAAGAGGAGAGTGAAAACGTTGGCTTAAAGCTCAACATTTAGAAAACTAAGATCATGGCATCTTATCCCATCACTTCATGGCAAATAGATGGGAAAACAGTGAAAACAGTAGCTGACTTTATTTTGAGGGGCTCCAAAATCACTGCAGATGGTGATCACAGCCATGAAGTTAAAAGATGCTTACTCCTTGGAAGGAAAGTTATGACCAACCTAGATAGCATATTCAAAAGCAGAGACATTACTTTAGAAACAAAGGTCCATCTAGTCAAGGCTATGGTTTTCCCAGTAGTCATGTATGGATGTGAGAGGTGGACTATAAAGAAAGTTGAGCACAGAAGAATTGATACTTTTGAACCATAGTGTTGGAGAAGACTCTTGAGAGTCCCTTTGACTGCAAGGAGATCCAACCAGTCCATCATAAAGGGGATTAGTCCTGGATGTTCATTAGAAGGACTGATGTTGAAGCAGAAACTCCACTATTTTGGCCACCTGATGTGAAGAGCTGACTCACTGAAAGACCATAATGTTGGGAAAGATTGAAGGCAGGAGCAGAAGGGAACTACAGAGGATGAGATGGTTAGAGGTCACCACCGACTCAATGGACATGAGTTTGGGTAAACTCCAGGAGTTGGTGATTGAAAGTGAGGCCTGGCATGCTACCATTCATGGGGTCACAGGGGTCAGACACGACTGAGCAGCTGAACTGAACTCACTGAGAAGTGATATTTGAATCAAAATCAAAGGTTTTCATTTTGAATTTCTATAAATCCATTCATTCATTCCACACAGATTTGTTGAATATATACCGTGTACCCAGACATCTTGTTAGGTGCTGTCATTCAGTAGAGCTTTATTCTTATATTTCCATAACCTCCGGAAGCATAAACACAAATTATAGTTTTGAAAGACCTTGGTAATATTTGCATTATGACTGTCAGTGAGGGCTCTTTTGGATGTTTGAAAGCTCTCAGATACTCTTCTGGAAGGCCCTCAGAGAACAAATGCCACTACTGGAAGAGCACTTGTAGGAATTTGGAGGAGGAATTACATTTGGCCTCTGCAGTGAAGGACTCTCATAAATTAAATGAGGGTATAAAACAAAGTTTAATCTGATAATAGTGCTCTTTGAAAATGCCTGTACAATTAAAATAATGTAGGAAATGACTTTGTAAATTATCAAGCCACATCTCATCAGAGAGCCCTTCCCTTTCAACCATACCTAAAAATGCAGCATCCCACAAAGACAACTCTACCCCTCACTGTCCTGCTTCATTTTTCTCTATTATCACTGATCACCTGCTGACATATATTCTGTCTCACTAGGTTATTTGATTTTTTTGAGTTATTTGAGTTTGTTTGTTTCTCTCTTTAACCAGAATGTAGCTTCATGAGGTCAGGGATTTTTCTGAGGTTCGCTGCTGAATTATCTATGTTTAGTACAATGCATAGTGCATACTATTAACTTTTATCCTTTAAACAAATGTAACATTTTCCATGGAAAATGGAGCCAGGCGGGCTATGGTCCATAAAGGTCACAAGAGTAAGACATGACTGAGCAACTAACACACATAGACTTCTTAAATAATCCTAGTCTTAAATTTTGAGCCACTATTTGGAGATATGTTTTGTTTGCCATCGTTCAATATTCCCTCATTTTTCAAATGTATTAGTTTTATGTTGGCAGACTACATATAACTAATGATAACTATATCCACATATTCATAGAATTTCTCAGTTTTGAAAGTGCCTCAGAGACTATTTATCCCCTGTTCCATATTTGATGCTTGAATCTCTTTTGGTCTGTGCTTGAAAATCTTGACTCATAGGAGTTCAACACTTTGAGAAGCAGCTCATTGTAACACTGGACAGCTCCATCTATTAGAAATATCTGCCTTAATTCTGAATGACATCTGCCTCCTAAGATGGATAGCCATGAACACTAGCTCTATCCAGAGCAAACCTCTCTTGTCCATGTAATAGCCCTTTAAAGTTGAAAGAACAATGTCATTGTGTTCTATCTAAATTTTATCTTCTCCAAATTAGACAGTTATATTCCTTCTCAGGTTCCTCATATGACCTGGTCACACGTCCCTTCACCAGTTTTCTTCTCTGATCGTCTTGCTGGTTATGGCATGCACTGAACAGGTGCCTCCTAGAGCTGATGGAGAATACTTATAGTATTACCTAGTTCGTTGCACAAATTTTGCTTCTATCACCTAAACTTCTAGTAATCTTATTTGAACTTCATACTACACTAGTGATTCTGAAACAGTTGCCTCTGGACTGGCAGCCTAAAGATCAGCTTCACCTGGGAACTTGTTAGAATATGAATTTTCAGACTGGACCCCAGACATATTGAATCAGAGAAGGGGGAAGCCAGCAGACTGTTTTGCCAAGCCCTTCTGGTGATTTTAATGAATGCTCAGGTTTGAAAACTGCCACGCTCTTGACTCATAATCACCACCCTAAATACCTCTTCTGTGTGCTGCTTCTACATCAAACCTCTGATATATTTGGCTTGTGTTTCTGTAATTCTACTGCATGTCTTTAGATTCATTTATTGCCTCATTTTGCCAGATGGATTCTATTCTAGGAGTGATATCACCAAATGTTGACACAGGTTCTTCCTGACTCCACTCCCTTCCCAAGAAGAAAAACAAACACTTCTTCATAGATGAGACACTACTGAGAGAATTCTAGAGTATAGGGATGAGGCTGAAGCACCCCCCTGAACCACAGAGACCAGAAGGACAGCATGGGAAGGTAAAAGCGGCAGCTGCACACACACCACGAGGCCCTCTCCAGGCAGGCAGGGCACCACATCCAGGGCTTTTGGAGTCAGTTCTACAGTGTACTTGCTAACTCTCAAAAAGGTGGCTTTCTGTCAACTGCAGTTTTGATAAACTTGAATCAAATATTTATTTTAAAAAAGATTATGCTTTTCTGCAGACCAAGCTATGTTCATAATTTTCCTTAGAGGAAAAAATATGTTTCCAAGTGGCAGAAATTGACAGTTTCTGAGGGTGACCATGTTCTAAGTAAGCTCATGCATATTGATGTATTTGTGTGGATAAGCTCAAACTTGAGGTAGGTATTGGAGAAAGATGTTCATGGTTCAGAAAGAGACCACCTGTAGCCCAGAGTGGGTCTCTAGTCCATGAAATGAGCATGCAGCTGTTCATCTGTTCCTGCAGCTTCACCTCAGACTAACTCAGTGCCTCTCAATCAACCCTGACTTCACTGTGGAATCACCTGGGGAGGTTCAGAAAATCATACCCCTGAGGACTGGATTCACTTGGAGTCCAGCCTGGACACGGATTTTTTTTTTTAATTAGTTGTCAATGGGAATTGAATATGTGGCTAGAGTTGATTGAAAAACACTGAAATTGGGGATTTCTAGAGACTTCTGCATTTAGCTCAGTGAGGTGGGAACCATGACAGAACCTTGAGCAATGCTTTGATCTGACTTTGATTGAGCTGCCCTTGTAGCACACTCGGTAAAGAATCTGCCTGCAGTCCAGAAGAACTGGGTTCAGTCCCTGGGTTGGGAAGATCCCCTGGAGAAGGAAATGGCAACCCACTCCAGTATCATTGCCTGGAAAATCTCATGGACAAAGTAGCCTGGTAAGCTGCAGTCCATGGAGTTGCAAAAAGTTGGGCACGACTGAGCAACTAACACTTTGATCCGACTCCCAGGATATGAGGATAACTGGGATAAATGGTCTCCCCACTGAGATGAGGATAAAGTGTGTGACACAGAAGAAATGGGGTTCCAGGGCTTCGAGCATTCCCCAAAATGCAAGCTCATGGCTCAGGGATGATTAGAGTGACTTCACAGAGGACTGGTCTCTCTGAAGTAGATTTTGCAGCCTGGCTAAGTTGACACTTGAGAGAAATCCCAAACATATAGAATGATGTAAACAGGCCAGGGCTATTTGCAAAATGGCAAGGACTCATGGCTACTAACACTGTAAGTCAGATCCAAAAAGACAAGCATATTGGGGCTATATCTTTGTAGATCTTGAGTGCCAGGGTCAGTATTTTAAACTTATTAAAGGAGAAACAGTCTTAAGCATTAGGAATAGGATGGGGAGATCAATTTCTCTCCCACAAATTCATCAAAAGAACATTTGAACGCTGAGCAAATTCCACAAAACAACATATGAATACTGGCAGAGGACATCAGGCACCCAGAAAGGCAGCCTATTGTCTTTGAAAGGAGGTAGGACAAAATATAAAAGATAAAAAGAGAGACAAAAGAGTTAGGGATGGAGACCCGTCTTGAGAAAGAAGTCATAAAAGAGAAGTTTCCAGACACCAGGTAACTCTCTCACTGGCGGGTCTGTGGAGGGTTTTGGAATATCAGAGGGCAACATAACCAGGAGGAAAAGTAAATAAATAAATAAAACCCACAGATTGTGTGCCTAAGGGCAACTCCCAGTGGAGAACTACCTCAGACGTTCATATCTGCCACCAGCAAGCTGGGGCAGGATAGGGAGGTGCAGGCTGCATTGCTTAGGGTAAGGACCAGGTTTGAATGCCCTGAGTGTGATCTGAGGGAGATAACTTGAGACAACAATCCAAACTGTGGAATAGCCAGAGAGAGCGAGCGAAAGAAAAGATACATAGTGAGAACTTTCCCACGGGTGGCTCAGAGGTTAAAGCGTCTGCCTCCAATGCGGGAGACTTGGGTTCGATACCTGGGTTGGGAAGATCCCCTGGAGAAGGAAATGGCAATCCACTCCGGTATTCTTGCCTGGAGAATCCCATGGACGGAGAAGCCTGGTAGGTTACAGTCCACAGGGTCGCAAAGAGTCAGACACGACTGAGCAACTTCACCCCACCTTAAGGCACTGCTGAGCCAGCTCGCAGAACAATGGATTGAGCAAATACCAGAGGAGAGCTAGCCAGCTGCGGAAGGGCCCATCATCCACCAGAGGCAGGGAGGCAGGTGGGCAACAGCCAGATCCAGAAGACAAGGGGCAAATTCAGCCCCAGAGACAGCATCCTCTACCAAACTGCAAGTAGGCTCCCAGTTGCTAACCAAGTCTTCTGGGGATCCTGGACGGTTGACATCCACCGGAGGATTGCAGCCAGAGATCAGCTCCCCAGAGGAGACACACAGCACAGCTGAGACGGTGCTCCCACTGAACACCCAGGAAACCAAGCAGCCAGGACCTGGCAGGTGACAAGACGCACCCCCCACACCTGGGGAGACTGCACTTGCCAAGCACCTGGTTGCTGAGCTGCCTGGACCTGGGAAGGGTATAAATCACAGGCTAAACCAAGTCTGCACCTTTGTGGAGTATCTGAGAACCTGAACCACAGTGGCTTAGACCTGGGAAGTGCACACAACTCAGGGTCCACTTTAGACAGTTCCCATGCAGGGCAACCTGGAGCCTGAGCAGTGTAGACCAGAAAAGCACACGAGTTGTCAGTGGGGGCAAACCCAGTGTGGCTGAAACACTGTGAACACTCCCCACACATGGCTGTGATATTTCTTTGCAATGTTCCTCCCTCCCGACAGCACAAATGAAAAAGTGAGCCTAAATAAGTGATCACCTTCTCCCCCTTGTGTCAGGGCAGAAATTAGACACTGAAGATACCTGCAAACAGAAGAAGCCAAAATAAACAGAGGGAACAGCTTTGGAAGTGTCAGGTGCAATAGATTAAAACCATGTAGTTAGCACCAACTACATTGGAATAGGCCTATAGATCTTGAGAAATATAAGCTGGAACAAGGAACCATCTGAAACTGAATTGACCTCACACTGCCCACAACAGCTCCAGAGAAATTCCTAGAAATATTTTAACTATTATCATTTTTTAATTAAAAATAAATTATGTATAAGTCCTCTATTACTCCTTTAATTCTCATTTTTATAACTATTATCTTGCCAGAAAAGACCCTATTTTTAAAGCAAACTTATATATTTTTATAATTTTGTGAATTTTTATTAATATTGTATGTTCGAGAGTTTAACCACTACTTTATATTTTGAATCTTTGCTTTTTGGTATTTTTTTTAATCAATTTTGCAATTTTAAGAAACCAATCTTCAGTACTCATTTTTACTTAGGAGTGTGATTACCGGCTTGATCGCCCTCTCCCTCTTTTCACTCTCCTTTTTCTCCCCTAGGTCACCTCTATCTCCTCCCTCCCTTCTTTTCTTTACCCAACTATGTAAATCTATTTGGGCATTCTGGGATGTGGAGAACACTTAGGGAACTGACTACTGGCTAGATCTGTCTCTCTCCTTTTGACGTCCCCCCTTCTCCTCTTGGTCACCTCTATCTCCTTCCTCCCTCTTCTCTTCTCCATGTAACTCCATGAACCTCTCTGGGTGT
>SJYC01109721.1:0-11949 GCA_006408675.1 Madoqua kirkii
GTAAAACAAAGTGGGGAACTCAACAAGAAATGCAATGTACAGTGGAATTGACTGGCATAAAGGAGTATATTTATTGGAGAAATCACTAGCTGTAAAGGTTTCTTAGGAAAATTAATCACTATTTATTACATGCTTCATTTTTCCCCCATTGTTAACTTAGTGTTTTTCTCTCTAGAATGTTTGGTTTACAAGAATGATTTTCCATATTTATGAAATAGGTGGACAGGTATGGGGTGGCCATCCAGCGACAAATTGGGTGGTAAGATGAAATCAATCTGTATTTAAACATTTGCCAAAGTTCAGCCTACATGAGAGAAAGGAAATGATGATTTCAATACTACCTGATTTTCACAGGCTGCCCAAATTTCACAAAGTCTATCTTTATCACATTAGCTTATAGCAAGTACCTGTAGCTTTTACTGTTTATTTTATTTTGGTTCTTAATTATATTCATCACTATTTCAAAATTTCTATTCAGTTTTTTTTTTTTCAAATAACTTCATGAACTAGGAAAAGGCGGATACTGTATTTTAAAGTCAAGCTGCCCCATGCATGAAGTATCTCCTTAGAGAAGAATACACATGAAAATTCTGTAAACTTACTTCATGAAGTGAACTCTCATAATTTTGTATATGTGATTTCTGCTTAGGAGCCCTGCCTAATGTTTTGCCTTTAATAAAAACAATTTGGGGGATGCTGGAGGAAAAAAAAAAGAAAGAAAGAAAAGAAAATGGCTAAATGGTAAATGTAAACCTTTGCCAATTAAATGACCATTGCTGATTTCTCTGATTTATAGATTCTTGCAGAAAAGGTGGTTTAAAAATAAGTAAATAAAATGACAAAAAAATAAAGTTATTATTACAAGCTAGAAAAGAAAAAGTGATCGAGAGCTTTCTGGGAGGAAAATGACACCATCAAAGCTATGCCAGATCATTTCTTCTCAGCTGTCTCCCCTACATCTAATTGCATATTAAAAATCATGACTGCATCTTTGACATGTCTCCCACATTCATCTTCTCTCATCATGACTACTCTAACACTTTTTTGGCTCAAGTTTACCATCTCTAAATGGACAGTCACAACCATCTCCTCAATGCAGAGCCTACATCTGGCTTCTATCTAACTTACACTGCTTGAGTATATTTTTGAAGAATAAATTTCAGCATGTTATTTGATTTCTTAAATTTGTCACTGGCTTCATACTATCCTGTGGTTTTACTTCTTAAATGGTAGAACTGAGACATTTCTCCCTAAGAAAGAGTATGAACACATACTCCCATGAGCTCAGTGGTTGGGCCTTCAATTTTCTTTAAAGATTCAAGATTTATCTTTGTGATGCATGTGGATTCTATGCTCTACTTGTCAATTGAACATAACCCTTTTCCTTATAGTATTTATATAAAACTGATATTTCTGCAAGAAACATCAAATTTTCACACAGGCTTCATATATATTAATACCACCACACTGTCTTCTTTTTGTATCTCGTTGCATTCAACACCCCTTTTCATTGGTTGTAAGACTTCAACAGCTTTTCTCATGCCTCCCAACACACATACACACACACACACACACACACACACACACACACACACACCCTAAACTTATTTTTCTCTTTACATTTTTAGCCACATGGAAATTCTTAGCTGGCAGTATATCACAAGTTTTCCCCCATGTTGCTGTCATTTTTAAAGCAATTCCTTTCAGTGGCTCTATAATATTTCATTGGCCATATTCTACTATTGAACATTGAGGTCTTCACAGGTTTTTTTTTTTCAGATTTTATTTTATTTTACATTGCAATACTGTATTGGTTTTGTCATATATCAACATGAATCCCCCACAGGTGTACACGTGTTCCCAATCCTGAATCCCCTTCCCACCTCCCTCCCCATACTAGTCAGAATGGCTGTGATCCAAAAGTGCTTACAGTTTTGAGAGCTTTTAAATTATCTCCGTGTGTGTGTGTGTGTGTGTGTGTGTGTGTGTGTGTGTATACACATATATGTATAAATTTCTTTAGGATAAATTTCCAGAAATGGAATTACCAGGTCAAATGCAATAAACTTTGTGATTATTCATACTTATTTTTAAATTGATTTCCAAATGTAATATAAACGAATACTGACTTCTAAAGCTGAAACTCCAGTACTTTGGCCACCTCATGCGAAGAGTTGACTCACTGGAAAAGACTCTGATGCTGGAGGAATTGGAGGCAGGAGGAGAAGGGGACGACAGAGGATAAGATGGCTGGATGGCATCACCAACTCAATGGATGTGAGTTGAGTGAACTCCGGGATTTGGTAATAGGGAGACCTGGCATGCTGCAGTTCATGGAGTCACAAAGAGTCAGACATGACTGAGTGACTGAACTGAACTGAACTGACTTCTTTGCCCTTTAACCTTCTCAAATTTTCTACTAGTACTATGGGTTATTGTTTAAATTAATGGATTATGGCCTGTATGTCGGATCTCACTGGTGGCTCATTGGTAAATAATCCACCTGCAATGCAAGAGACGTGGGTTCAATCCCTGGGTCAGGAAGATCCCCTGGAAAAGGGAATGACTACCCTCTCCAGTATTCTTGTCTGGAGAATTCCATGGACCTGAGGAGTCTGGTGGGCTATAGTCCATGGCATTACAAAGAATCAGACACAACTGAGTGACTTTCACTTTTCAGCTTGTATCTCGTTTTTGTTTTAATGTGTTTCTTGTATCCTTGGGTTATAATATATGCAGGTTTTTTGTTTGTTTTGTTTTTTGCTTTTGAGAGTTTTTTTTAATTTCATTTGCCCATGAAGGGGACTATTGTATATGACCCAAAATGTGCCACTTCAGCATGTCGATTGTTTAGAGCTGAAAACAGTGGTGACCCTGCAGATTCAGGGAAAGCTCTTTACCTTTCCCTTAATTTCTGAAAAGAATGTAGGTAGAGGGCTCACAGCAGGAAGACAGTGAATGTCAGTGATAATATCAGAAAGACTTGTCTGTATGGCCAAACATCTGTTTACCAGACATTTGCTCTTCTCATCTTCTTGTACGTTGTTTTTTTTTCCCCATTGAAGCCCCAGACCCCTACCCCTTCTCCTTAGTTCTATATGGCATATAAACCTCAGTTGCCTGTCTTTGAGTCTCCTGTCTTTGAGCATCCCATACATTCAAAATTTGTTTTTCTCTTGTTAATCTGTTTTGATTATTACACCAGTCAAAGATCCTAGAAAGCAAAAATGAAAAATATTTCCTTTCCCACAGTTTTGGCTCCCAGTTTGGGCCTTCACACTGGCCAGATACTGCTGGATTTGAGGTACTGCAGCTGAGAGATCCTGGGTCCTTTGATGGGAACCAACGAAGTTAAGAGTTTTTACCATGACAAAGTCTCCAGTCTCTGCCTACAGGCTCTGAAGGAAGTAAGCATGATAAGAGCTCTTTTCTCTTTCTAAATTTAAATTAGTAGGAGAAAATATATTTTGAAGGTTCTTTCTCAAGTATACTGACTCTGGTAAAGATTTGTTTTGAAGTACTATTGTTTTCCTTCCTCCCAAGATGGTCTTTGTTTTACTTTGTGTCTGTTTTTGTTTTCACTGTTGTGTGTGAGATCTGTCATAAGGAGGCAAACTGTAGGGTAGAACACAGCCATAAATCCTAAAACCCTGTTAATCAAGCTGGCCTCAGAGACTGGTAAACTCATGGTTCCCACCAGACTGACGTGTGTTTAGACAAACTTTGCTGTAGGTACACTATGTGAGACCAGATAAGATTTTCTTTTTGTCTTGTTCAATGTCCTGAGAGCTTGGGTTTGTGGTGAGTGAGAATATGTCTCTGATTTCCACCAGAGATGGAAGATGCAAGTGCCAACTTGCATTTTTGTGGCCAATCGAACAGGCTTGGATTCTGAGATGTGAAGTTACAACAGCATTCTCTTTGTTCCTCTGTGCCAGCTCTCAGGAGAATTTGTTAGAGGCAGTGTTCATCCACAGCAAGCCTCTGTTGTCTCAGACTTCATTGCCTTATTAGTGCTGGAAAAGTCCCATTCCAGTAGTGCCAACCAAATGGCACAGATTAGCAGGTCTGTGATTGAAGGTGTCTCACATTCTTGTGGGCAGCTGAAGACACTGTTCACACTACACCACTGTCCATACCTGTGACAACAAAAATCTTCACTTTCTTAGGCTAACCTGGGAGTAAACTTTCTAGATCTTGTGAGGGCTGCATCTTTTGTACTCTTGCTTTGAGATGTCTCTTGGATCCATATTGTTGTTGTTGTCATTCAGTCACTAAGTCATATCCAACTCACTGAGACCCCATGGACTGTAACCTGCCAAGTTCCTCTGTCCATGGGATTTCCCAGGCAAGAACACTGGAGTAGATTCCATTTCCTTCTTTAGGGGATCTTCTTGACCTACGGATCAAACCAGGGTGTCCTGCATTGCAGGATTCTTGGGTCCATAGTTAAGCTATATAATGGCTTATTGATTTGAGTTGAGATTTATATAAGATTTATATAAGACCCTACTTGTCAACGGTCAGACTATGGATGCCTTGAATTGGCTATTTTTGAAAGAAAAAAAAATAGATAACTCTCTTCCTAAATAAGTGTTTTATGTGTACCTATGGAAAGGCCAAATTAAAAGTGGACACAGAGGAATATAATGGCTAATCTTAGGGACTTCCTTAATAAAAGGAAACAACAGAAATTAGAACAAAAACTAAAGCCCACGTTGAATGAAAATTCTCCTTCTTAAAATCCAGCCCCGTTTCCTCAGCAAATTCCCTTGGCTTCCAAACTCCTCCACCTTCCCCAGAAAATCCCTTAGAAATGCAACTGCCTGTTTTAACTTTCTTTTTGCTACAAGATTTATGGAGAGCTCTCCAGCCTAATCTCTAGCTCCATGGTGTGCAGCTTACTCATGTAAAATCTGAAAAGTAGCAACTAAATTTAGCAAAAGCATGGAGATGGACAATAAGACTCTCTTTGCCAGCTTTAGGCCTTCCTATGCAGTGTTCTTTGTGGATGTATCCTGGATTCCCTACCACAAAGAATTCACATCCTTGGTACAGAAAGAGATATTTTACATTGTAAAGCCCCTGGACTTCCACCTTTAGAAGATCCTACCAAAATTAGAGAGGAATTAGAAATATTAGTGGCCATTCACAGAGAAGGTAATGGCAACCCACTCTAGTACTCTTGCCTGGAAAATCCCATGAGCAGAGGAGCCTGGTAGGCTGCAGTCAATGGGGTTGCGAAGAGTTGAACACGACTGAGCGACTTCACTTTTATTTTTCACTTTCATGCATTAGAGAAAGAAATGGCAACCCACTCTAGTATTCTTGCCTGGAGAATCTTAGGGACGGGGGAGCCTGGTAGGCTGCTGTCTATGGGGTCTCACAGAGTCGAACACGACTGAAGCAACTTAGCAGCAGCAGCAGCTGTGGCCATTCACAACCTCACTCAGCGGTACCTTAATTGGCCACTGAAGTATATTTCACTATGTGAAATTCACTATGTGAAATACACTTCACTATATGAAGTGCAGTTTCATTATGGTTAGCAGACAAGCCAGATGGCTTCCTGGGAGAAAAAATCTTTCTTGCAGAGGAAACCAATGACCAGAAATTCTCCCAGGTCCCCCCTCTTACAAATGATCAGGAAATGGATCAGCTGGAAACCAATAGTCAGGGGCTTAGAGCAGCTATAGCCAAGGTTTCCTCCAATACAAGGTGAATGGATCTGTGGTTAAATTATATACTCAGAAAGAAGGAGAACATCCATAGGCCTTTACTGAATGCTTTATACATACTTTTCAAATCATATTGCATTAAAACCCAAAGTTTCAAAGAATAGAAATCTTTCCATTTCTGCCTTGGTAGGACATTTTCTCTCTGAAATAAAAAGGCAAATTGGGTGAGGTAGTCAACCTCTAAACATTATAATGGAAGCAGCTACCCAATTATTTGAAGACAGCTTGAAGAAGTGAAGGAAGAAAAACGGCATTAAAATAAACAATTCTTGATTTATAATTTGAATCTTTAGAGAAACAAAAGCATAACTCTGATAGCAACTCAAAGATCCCTCTTATCTTTTCCTATTTGCTCCAGACATTTGCAGATATTGTAAAAAATCAGAACATTCAAAGCACAATTGTTCTACACATGAGGAAAAGAAGGAAATTTTTAAGTAGTAATTACCCAAGACTTCTGATAGTGGTCAAAATACCCCCAAAACTTGTATTATTTCTTTGTCCCTTGAATGGGCAAATCTTACCATGTCATTGACATATAAATGCCACTAGAAGGTATCTAAATCACTGTCTACACTAGCCTGAAACGTCATCCTCTTATGCTAATTTAATTATTAGATCATCCAAAGAACCTAGAAGGGAAGAAAGTATATGTTTTCCTTACGTGTATCACTTACTGACAAGAGTCTTTAATGGTTTTGATAATCTCTGTCTATAATTAGGGTATTAATCCTTTGTTATTTGATTTTATAGACTTGTGCATCAGCCCAAAAAAGTAGCAGAGCTCTTGCCTGTATTTAGAAATGCCAGACATTACAGTTTCCTAGGGAAAGAACAACTGGAAAACGGTACTGATGGGAATGTCCGATGAGCTGGTATAGATGATGTATTTTTAGACTCTATACTATAATTTAATACGCAAAAATCTTTTTCACTGGTTTTAATACCAAAATCTGAGTTCACTTTATGTCTAATTTATTGTTATTCCTCCACTTCTCTCTATATAATGCAAATTTATGCATAATACTATTCTCAAGACTTTGCTTTTAGTTTGGCTACTTTTGCCAAATGAATAACATTAACTCACCCAAACTGTTGAGGTATTTGTGAACATAGACCATGTGGTGTACAGTTATGTGTTTCTTCTTTATTCATTAGCATAGTGTTTATGAAAGATGTTTTCCCCCAGCATAGGTTTTTAGAAAAATTCTCAGAAAGTCGTCTCCCATCATTAATTTATGGTTCAATTTAAGCTAACAACTATAATAATAATATTTTTGATTACTAAAGTCACATCAATATTCCCTTTGGACAAATGCCACAGCATCAATAGACTTATTGATATGCCTTTCTGGAGCTCATAGAAAAGTCTCATCTCTGGGGAGCACAGGGATGAAGGCGAAAGATATCCAAACTTTTTTTTCTCTAGTTGAGCATATTCTTTTGCTTTGTAGTCCTCTGATGTGCAGTTATATCTCAAGTATCTATGTCTACATCCCATACTAACCCAGATAGAATTGAAATAGTGGTGATGGTGGTTGCAGATGTGGTAGTTGGGCATAAAAGAGGCTGTTCATCCCCTCAGAGACAATTGTAGTGCTGGATCCTGATATTTTCATAAATTTTAGATTATTTTAAAGCAGAATCTGAGGAGACCCTCAAATCCATTGAAGCTGTACTCTACACATGTTAGGTGCTCAATGAATAGCTGTGTGATGTAAGCATAGAGTTAATGTAAACCATAACCCTCAAATCAATTGAAGCTGTACACTGCACATGCTAGATGCTCAGTGAATGGCTGTGAGATGTAAGCATAGAATTAACATAAACCATTATGGAATGTAGATAGTATAGATTTCACAGTGAAGTGGAGCCAAATAATTTGCTCCAAGATGTGCTTCTTTAGCATAAGGATTATTTTAGGCTGATTGGAACAGCAGAAATAGGAGAGGGGCTTCTCTGGTGGCCCAGATGGTAAAGAATCTGCCTGCAATGCGGGAGACCTACGTTCATCTCTGGGTCAGGAAGATCCCCTGGAGAAGGGAATGGCAATCCATTCCAGTAGTCTTGTCTGGAGAATTCCATGGACAAAGGAGCCTGGTGGGATACAGTCCATAGGGTCACGAAGAGTTGGATACAACTGAGCAACTGACACTATTAGAAACAGGAGAAGCTCTGAAAACTAAGTAGAAGTTACCTTTCTGTAAGGGACCATGTACATTTACAAGGGAAATCGCCGTTTGTAAGAATGTCTCCCTCAATGTACCAAGAAGAGAAGGGTGGCTCTAAATCTCTGGGAACTCTTATCAGTGGAGAAAGCAGAGACTTAAACCTGCATAACAACCTTACCTTTGTTTACTGAGACTTTTCCTGGTTACCTCCCACAACTGGGCACCCCCAAACCCAATGTTTTTCCTTTGTCTTTGGCTGAAGATGGCATTTAAGCTGGTGACTTGGGTGAGCCACTTCAGGGAATTATTCAGCTTTGTTGGGTATCTCTCATGTAAACAGGAGGTATCCATGTAATTAAATTCCCATACACACACACACACACACACACACACACACACACACACACACATATATATATATATATATACATATATATATGATAAGGAGTGTTTATCTATCTTTTGATTACAGGGAGTGTCTCCGCCTAGTACCTGGAAGGGTAGTATGAAATTTATTTTCCCAAACCCTAAAAAGTGAACCTAAAAATCTTCACTAAAGCATATTTATGGCAACAAGCTGAAGAATAATGGTAAATACTATGGCAAATTTAATGACAACGTTTGCTTAGACAACTTTGTTGATTATCTGTACCTCATCCATGGACTTGGGAGAGCTGGTTGAGAATCAGTTTCCAGGATGGGGGCATTTGGTAGTGATGCTGGTGGGTCAGTGCCTATCTCTGGGTAGTATACAGATTCTACACTGAGGGGGGGGGAAAGAGAGTGGATTACGATTCAAATTTATCATCTGTCCCCAAAATAGGTGAAATCAAATCAGTGGGTGTTATATACAAAGCAGTCAGTATATGCAGTCTCACTGTGTCTTTTTCCACCATAACTTAAGATTCTTGATTCAATCTGACTTTTAGAATGAAGGATGACTGTTTCCACTGTAAAAACCTCACCATGTTTACCATAATTTGATAAGAGTTTTAGCTTTGCCCTGGTATTTGTTCTTTGAACTCTCAATTAAGTGGTTGCTCTTCTAGTGCTTTTCCAGGAAAAACAGGTTGATGTGTCCAATTGCTTTACTTGGTCTTCTTTTTCAGGTCAGTTTTTAAGAAGCAAAGTAGTATGGAGGTGTTACTCAGGCTCTCTGTCTGAGGGGGCTTTACTATGCCACCTAAATTATAGATAGGTGCTTCATTTTGCTTCAGTTAAGTGATGGCTGTACCATCTGTGTGTTTTGCCTCTACTATTCAGATTATCAGATGATTTTTAATATTAAAAATCACTACTTCAAGAGAATATTTTATGACATTTAAAAATTTATTTTTAATACAGCAGGAAGTGCTTTAATCACAGAAAGTCAAGGTGATTTTGTTTGTGTGTGTGGAAGATGAGAATGAAAGGTGAATTCTGATAAGTGGAACTGAATCAGGTCAAAGTGAGAAAGAGAGCAAATTTAGAAAGTGGAAAGAAGGCCCCCACTCCATAAGATGAAGACTCTTCCAAGGACTGTGTTCCCCACGCTCAATTATGGAGTAGGGGAGTGCTTGGGCTAGTTTCCACAACACTGTTGACTAGGTTCTTGTAAATAAGATAACAAGGAGAAATAGACTACTATATGATCTAGTATATAATAACCCGTGATACATAGCAGCTAAGTACAGCATGTGCTAAGTCACTTCAGTAGTGTCCGACTCTTTGCAAACCTATGGACTGTAGCCCACCAGTCTCCTCTGTCTGTGGGATTCTCCAGGCAAGAATACTGGAGTAGATTTCCATGCCCTCCTCTAGGGGATCTTCCGGACCCAAGGTTCAAACCGGGGTCTCTTATGTGTCCTGCATTGACAGGCAGGTTCTTTACCACTAGCACCACCTGGGAAGCCCTAAGTACAGCATATCATAGTAGAAAAATAAACGTGGGATCAAATCCCAATTTCCCCACTTCTTAGCTATATTGACGTTGGACAAGTTACCTAATCTACCTAAGCTTCAGCTTTCTTTTCAGAAAAACAAAAATAATGATGCTGTGGCTCACCTTGTCATAGTGCATGAGCTGTAGGCACATTGGCTCAGTGGTTGTGGCTCAAGGGCTCTCGAGCACACCCTTAGTAGTTGTGGTGCACAGGCTCAGTTGTTCTATGGCATCTGAGACTCTCCCTGACCAGGGATCAAACTGGTGTACACTGCATTGCAAAGCAGATTTGTAACCACTGGACCACCAGGGAAACTCTGGTTCTTTTGTAAATTATGGAAGTGGTAAATGCTTATAGAAATTTTACCTACTAAAAGGTGTAAGAGATCATCCATGCCTTGCACAAAAAAAAAAAAAAAAAAAAGAAAGAAAAAAAAGAAAAGAATAATAATATCTTGGTACATTTGATTTATGCCACAAATATTTAATGGAGCACCTGACATATTTCAGAAACCAATTGTGCAATGGGGGTTGATCAAGGAATAAATTAGAACCCCTGCTCTCCTGGAAGTTACATTTTAGAAGGATAGAAAAAACAATTATTAAAATAAATGAATAAATAAAATAATATCAAAAAATGGTAAAGACTTAAGAAAAATGATACAATGTAAGGATGATAAAGGGTGGCATCGATACAATTATAAATAAACAGTCAAAGAGTCTAAGGACATGGTTTTTGGTATTTGAGCTGGATGAAAAGAAGGTTGCAGCTCTGTGAAGATCAGAGGGAAAAGCATACCAGGGAAGAAGAAATTTATTGCAAACCCTACAGCTAGAAGCTGCTCATGTATTCAAGGTCCTGGTCAAAGGTTAAAATGTCTACAACATTGAGAGACAGAAGAAGAGTGAAGAAATAAGCCCCCCTCCCCCAAAAAAATATTTAACTGCTTGTAAGAGTGATAGGAAGACACTACAGTGTGTTAATCAGGAGAGAAAAAGTGATCTGACTTATATTTAAGGAGACCAAATTGAGTGAGATATAAGGTCCAAGGATTCTGGAACTTTCCAGACTTAGATTTCCTGCTTGCTGGATCTCATCTTTCTTTTTTTTTTCCCTCCCTCATTTTGATATAAAAATATTCCTATAAATATAGAGCTTCTTTAAGTGAAAGGAAGTTTAATTTGAAGCCATTGCATATCTGAAAATACACTTATTTTCCTCACACACTTGATTGATATTTTTTTCTTGCTGTGGAATTCTAAGTTAGTGTCATTTTCTCTCTTTCAATGGCATTGATCCTTTATCAGTTAGCTTCCAATAATGCTGTTGAGAAGTTTGATGACACTATGTCACTGATCTTTAACTTCAACTGTCTGCATAATATACTGATCTTTACTGCTCAGTTTCTACCAAGATTTTTTTAAAATCTGGAATCATATTTTTGTTTTTGAAGATAATTTTCTTTTGTGGGGCAATTTAAAAAAATAACATCTTGCCTAATTTTATGGTTTTAATATTTTATCTTATTTCTCTGAGATTGTTAATGATGACTTCTGCTCCTTCCTTCCCCATGTTTTCTTATGTTCATTTGTTAAGGTCATTATCTTTTCTTGGGATAATTTTCTCAAATGTCTGTTGTCCTTTGGTTGACTGAATATTTAAGCATGGGATGATAAAAAAATATATTTGGAAAGTATGAGCAAATACATGGTATACTGTTGACTGGTATACTTGAGTGTCAGTACCTGTACATCGTTTATCCAGAAATGGATATTCTAATTTTCCTTCTTAGAATCTAGCCTAGATTCTGAGAACTGTGCTGGTGGAAGGAGATCAGAAATATATATTTACCTGTGTTTTATGTTCCTTAATGACTTGACGCTTTACACTTTAATCCATGCTTTACATCCAACTCTTTAGACTGCATGATAATTAACTCACATATCATAACATAATGTAATCTGGTCTAGTATAACATGTAATACTAATACAATGTATTGTAATGTAATATAATCTGGCCTAGTATAAATTAGTTTTCATATATATAGTTCAGTGGCCTCAAACATAGAGCCTATGTTTGAATCTTGGCTCCCATACTAATTAATAGCATGACCTTTG
>SJYC01109724.1:0-19304 GCA_006408675.1 Madoqua kirkii
GGGTGAAAATGAGGAAATGAATAGAAGATAAAGTAAACTAAGAGGCTTGGCAATGAGGATATAACAAATTCCAGATAATAAAAGAAGGAGAGAAACTGCAATGGAAGAAAAACAGAGCAAAGTTTGAGGAAATAAGATATGAAAAACTAAAATGAGGAAATACATAAATGAGAACATATTAGTTTGCCAAAAATGTCCTTCGGGTTTTTCTGTACCATCTTATGGAAAAACTCAAGCAACTTTTTGGCCAACCCAGTATTTTGGAGTGGCACAAAATATGAGCGGAGGAGCCACATGGGAGAATGGCAGACCACAAGGCAGGAGTGAAGCCAATTTGGGAACCAGCACAGGCACACGTGTACTTGCAGATTGGGCACTGGTGGAACACGGGAATCTACAAGGGCAACTGGTATGCACCTGCCATGTAACAGCACGGGTCCGAGGGCTGAGAGCTGAGATCTCGGAACCGGGAGCCCAGAGCCAGAGAGCTGTGCCAGATGTCAAACCTCGTGGAATCAGGTCAGAGAGGCCACAGGCGGGAACACTGCTGAGGCTCCAGAACATTCAGAATAGAGTGGAAGAGGCGAGACAGGCGAGGTGATATTGATCATCTCCCTGGAGTTTGGTAATTTTAGCTTTGTGATGGACGGGAGTGTATAACCATTTGCTTACTCTGAAGTTTGAATTTGTTATCATTTGTCTAGCCTCAGGAATCTCACAATTTGGGCTTTCAGAGTCCCTTGTCATTTCTTGACCTTTACATCGAGTTTTGAATTTGTATGTGCGTGTTTAGCTCAACTGGTGGAGAAGAGGCTTCCACTTTGTAACAGCCTATCTAGCCTCATCATTACAGTCCTGAAATAAGAAGTATTCTTGTGACATAGAGTTACTTCAGACTTTGCAGGTCTAAAGTCACTAGGGGAGGACCTTTCTCTTGAGAGCCTAAGTACTCCTAAAACTCTCAAAAATTTGTGGTGTGTTGTGTTGCCCGAGCTTTGTGGTAGTTTACTGTTTGGTTGAGTCTTTGTCATTGCTTTTAAATGCTCCTATTTTGTTTGTTCTACAGATTTTCAACAAGCATATTGTTGAAAATCACCTACAACCCCAGTATCAAACGATTGCCTCAATGGTCATTTATTTAAATTCTCTCTTAATGGCAGGTGATACTTCTTTTTAAGAGAAAGAAACAGAGCTGGTTTGTCTTGGCTGTGTGTGCTAAATTAAACAAGTGATTTTGGATGTTGAACTAAGGATAATTTCTAGGAAATGTCAGTAATCTTGTGATTTTTTAAATGTGAAACAGCTTATTAAAATTTTATATAAGTTCCTTTTCAAAGAATATTATTTATTCTGTTTTTAGAAGCTTATGTGATGCATGAATAAAAGTGAATCAATAAGTTGTAGAAATTAGTCCTGCACTTGAAGAAGTGAACAAAAGAGAAAAATTTTTTTTCTAAGCAAATGTGTATTCATGATGCCAACTTAACTAGGTATTTGAAAATGGGCAAAATGCCTCAGGATGATTCAGTAAATACTTTTACCATGGAGATTTATCTCCAAGGAAATTTCACAGTTTCTTTAGAGGGAAAGAAACTTACCTTCATGGAGAATATATGTGTAAATATATATATATATATTTTTTTTTTCCTTGCAAAGAATAGAACATTCAGTGTGTCATAATGAGATCCATCAGGAATTGTTACCTCTTGCCAGCAAGTTGGTATTTGCCAGTGCCTAAGGACTTGCATCTAACAGTTGACTTAGCAAGTTAAATTCATTTTTTCTTCCTATCAAGTGTTTCCTTCTTCAATATAACCTATTTTTTTTACCCCTATGAAGCATTTTTTAAAATGTTAGTATGTTTTAAAAATGAGTAATTTTCTCACCCCTTGTCTTGGTTTCTAAGATTTTCTCCTCAAAGTATTCTATTAAAAGATTTCAACAAGATTCACATGAGATTGTAGGGAAGCAGGATTTGTCACCACAAAATATGTCTCTCAGGGATGTTAATTACTTTAACCTGGTTAACTTCTAAGACACAGCAGACAAGGGAAAAGCTTTGAAAACCAAGTATGAGTTGCCCTTTTGTAAGAAACATTTACATTTACAAGGGAAATCTCCACTTGTAAGGTTGTCTCCCTTTCCACATCAAAAAGAAAATGACTCAGTCTCTGAAAATTTATCAATGGAAAAGCCATCGACATAAAACTACTTATCAATTTTCAATTCAGTTCAGTTCAGTCATTCACTGATACCCGATATCTGGCTCTTTGCGATCCCATGGACTGCAGCAGGCCAGGCTTCCCTGTCCATTACCAATTCCTGGAGCTTGCTCAAACTCATGTCCATCGAGTCGGTGATGCCATCCAACCTTCTCATCCTCTGTCATCCCCTTTTCCTCCTGCCTTCCATCTTTGCCAGCATCAGGGTCTTTTCCAGTGAGTCGGTTCTTCACACCAGGTGGCCAAAGAATTGGAGTTTCAGGTTCAGCATCAGTCCTTCCAGTAAATGTTCAGGACTAATTTTCTTTAGAATGGACTGATTGGATCTCCTTGCAGCCCAAGTGACTCTCAAGAGTCTTCTCCAACACCATAGTTCAAAAGCATCAATTCTTTGATGTTCAGCTTTCTTTATAGTCTAGCTCTCACATCCATACATGACTCCTGGGAAAGTCATAGCTTTGACTAGATGGACTTTTATTGGCAAAGTAACTTCTCTGCTTTTTAATATGCTGTCTGTGTTGGTCATAGCTTTTTAATTTCATTGCTGTGGTCACCATCTGTAGTGATTTTGGAGCCCCCCAAAATAAACTCCCTCATTGTTTCTATTGTTTACCCATCTACTTGTCATCAAGTGATGGCACTGGATGCCAGGATCTTAGTCTTACCTTTGTTTATTGTGCAACTTCCTGACCACCTTCCCTAACTGTTTTTGTAGAAATTCAAAATGCCTCTGGTGTAAATAAGTCTCTGGTCAATGATGTGTTAAGGTGGTGACTTAGCCATTTTGGCTAGTTACACAATTTTTCCTGGGTCTCTCCCATGCATATATGTTATTAAACTATGCTTTTCTTATTAACCTATCTCATGTCAGTTTAATTCTTAGACCAGTGAGTAGTACGTAGAATAGTACAGGAAAATGTCTCTCTCCACAGCAACATCTTCCAAGATTTTTGACTACTGTAAGAAAATATGTGAAATAAAAGAAAATGCCTCTGAATATCTTGTGAACAGTTAGGTAATAATTCCCAATGGATTATATGTTTCTATTCACTATATTTTATGGGCTATTTTTATATGTACATTTTATCTCATTGTAATTAACTTCTAGATCTATATTTATTTGTTGGTTCCTGTTTTTCATTTTTAGTCTTAAGACTTCTGGCTTCTTAGAGAATGTTTCAATCAATGTTTCTATAAACTAATGGTTGGGATTTTACAAACTACTGAATGCAAAGAGAGCAAATTATCTTTCAAATTGGGCAATCCAAGGATTATTTAAAAGATGTTTCCTTGTAAATGCAGTGAAATAATGTGGCAATTAGAATTGAACCATATAAAGGTGTACTCCAATTGTGAACCTTAGAAAGGTGACAATGTAATGAGATTTGACAGCATGTAGAAAGGTGAAAACTCATTAACAAGCTAGGATCTGCGTTAAAAAAATTGATTAGCATTTTTGTATTATGTAAAAAGATTGCTTCACATTTCAGGAGGAGAGCAGCAGTTGTGTGGCATTTAAATCTGTGTTGAATTAAAAATGATCAGTTTAAAAAATTACAGAAAATTCTTATGCAAATGAAATATAATCAAGCCACGCTTCAGACTCATTATGTGTGATTGATATGGACTGTAACTTGCTTACTAATTCAAGGAGCAGAGGAATTCCAGTTATCTTTTTTTTTTTTTTTTTTTTTTGTGGATCAGTGCTGTGCAGTACTGCTGGAGGTGATATTAAATTGGTTAAAATGAATGGTGTAAACCAACAAGATGAGTCCTTGGCCAACTTGACATTTATTTTATATGAAATGATGAGAATTTCTTATTATCCTGAAAATCTTAGCTTCCTCATAAATGTTAAGATATTTTGGAGATTCTTAAAGGTATCAACATCAAGAGCATGAGTGAGAATATAGGTCATAGAGAACACTCTTTTGTAATGCCTTTGGAAGAAGACATTTGCTTGTTGACCTAGAAGTTTGTTCCTGATCTGTAATTAGAGAATTCCCTAATGTGTTTCTTTAGTGAGTTAGCTGGTCTAGTTGTAACAATACTTGGTCATGAAATTGCAAATTGGGCTGTCCTTGAAAAACTATGCAGTTATTAACATGCTCAAATTTCTGTCAGTTTCCAGAGTTTTAACAATTTTTTAAGTGTATCACAACCTACAAAATCCATAGTGGTCTATTTTAGCAGTTCTTCATTTGACTAGGATTTTGGCAACACTGACTGGTTCAGTATAAAAGCAGAAGTTGATATATCAAAAGTCAGTGCTTATTTTTTTTTAAGAAGATAGATTTTAAGATGCTGTTTCTAATACAGCTTGCAAGTTCGACTTACCTTGGAAATCTGATGTCAACAGGCTAATTTTTTCCAATTTTTCAAGTTTTTAAAATTAACTTCATAGTTAATTTTTTTAGGCTCCTTTTTTAGTTAAAAACACAAACACTGGCTGGTTCAGGACAAGAGTCAGTGTTTGCATATCAAAAATATTTATTTTGTAAGTTTTATGTAACATAGTTTCATACTACTGATACGTGATTTCTGATTTTAAAGGCTTTGCCATTGCTAGCATTTTTATTGGTATTTTAAATGATACTTAATTTTGATCATCTTAATAGTTACATATTTTCATGGTGGATAATTTGGAAAACAGGAAGACGAGACAAACAAAATTAAAAAAAAAATCACATTGAAGAGGGGGCAGAATGTCACCCTCACTCCAAAAAAAAAAAAAAAAAAGCCTTTTTGGAAAAAAGATTATTTTGTGCAGATTACTTTTTAAGAAACAGCAGATATAAGAAAAACTCTGAAAACTGAGTAGAAGTGACCCTTCTGTAAGATACATGTACTTTTATAAAGGGCTTCTGCCTGCAATGCAGGAGACCTGGGTTCTATCTCTGGGTCAGGAAGATCCCCTGGAGAAGGGAAGGGATACCCACTCCAGTAATCTGGCCTGTAGAATTCCATGGACTGTATAGTCCATGGGGTTGCAAAGAGCCAGACAGGAATGAGCGACTTTCACTCACTCTTTCATATTTATAAGGGAAATCTCCATTTGTAAAGATGTCTCCCTCTCTGTACCAGGAAGAGAAGGATGACTGTAAATGTCTAGAAATGCTTATTATCAGTAGAGATGGCAAATGACCTAAATCTGTATAACAACCTTACCCTTGTTTATTGTGCTTTGCCTGATAGCCTCTCATAACTGACTCTCCCCCTTCCCCAACTTCTTCATTTGTTTTTAGCTGGAGATGATATTTAAGGGAGTGACTTGGGCCACTTCAGTAGCCACTCAGTTTTCCTCTCCCTTGAGTAAAGAGAGACATGTGGTAGTAAGCTTCTGTTTGTTTTTCTTCTGTTAATCTTTTAGTACAGGGGGGACTCTCCTTTAAGAACCTAGAAGGGTAGAGGGAAATTTGGTTTTTCTTTCCTATAATATATAATATTATAATTCAGAATTAACCCTGGTTAACATTTTGTTATAGTTCCTCTGAATCTTTCCAGTATAAGAGTTCTCCAGTGTTCATTAAAATCCGATAGAAATATTTTAAATGTATGAATATTGGGATGCATAACTGAGATTTGTGACTTCAGTTTTGAAAGTGAGGACATCTTATTTTTGATTTGAATGTTGTATAATATGTGTACTAAAACTTCTTTGCCTCTTTGTTCTTTTGTTGTCAATGAGTTCATCAAGAAGGAAAGAAAATTGTTTTTTTTTTCCTGCTGATTGTTGTTGTTGTTCAATCTCTAAGTTGTGTCCCAACTCTGTGACCCCATGGACTGGAGCATGCCAGGCTTCCCTGTCCTTCTCTATTTCCTGGAATTTGTTCTAACTCATGTCCATTGAGTTGGTAATGCTACCTAACCATCTCATCCTCTGTTGCCTCCTTTTTCCTCCTGCCCTCAATATTTCCCAGCGTCAGTGTCTTTTCCAATGAGTCGGTTTTCTCCCAGAGATTATTAGAAATGTATGGAATCTGAGTTTAGTCTGGCCTAGTCCTCTCTAGAGCAGGCTTTCTCAAATTCAGCACTATAGACACTTTGTTCCAGCTTATTCTTTGTTGTAAGATCTGAAGGGGGTGAGGTGATGAACTGTGGGGCATAGCAGCATGGGAGCCATCTAGGCACAAGAAGCAGAGTCTTCCATCCCACCCCAGAGCAATGAAACCAGACCTTCTGGACATATATGTTTGTCACCTTGACATGATACTCAATTTTTCCTGAATTTGTCTTTGCACCTCTACAATGTGCAATGTGCAGTGTGTGTCTGCAGACTGTAAAGATTATAAATATGTATTTGAACTATCTCTTCAGAATACGATGAAGTCTGATAAAATGCGTGGTCTCTAGAGGTACTCCTTACTCCCCCCAGCCCGACCTGGCCAGTGATTTCGGGGGGATAGTGCCCTCACCCTCATCCTCAGGTGAGAGTTACACGTGATACATCCACTTGCCCAATCACATCCTGGGAAAGCACGAGATAAGACCACGTCAAATATGACCTGTTTTCCCCACTTTGTGTGTACATCAGGCAGCTTCTCCTTTGATTTCAGGCTCCAGACTAGTGTTCCAGGCAGAGACTGTATACACACAAAGAGTCTGCACCCCTCCTTTAGCACTCACTGCCCTCACAACTCAGTCTGAACGCCTCCCTCTGATACAATGCTGTTTCACTTGATGGAGTGTTCTTGTCTGTGTGATGTCAATAATTTTAATTATCTAGAAAATCCCATTGACGGAGGATCCTGGAAGGCTGCAGTCCATGGGGTCACTGAGGATCGGACACAACTGAGAGATTTTACTTTCACTTTTCACTTTCCTGCCTTGGAGAAGAAAATGGCAACCCACTCCAGTGTTCTTGCCTGGAGAATCCCAGGGACAGGGGAGCCTGGTCGGCTGCCCTTTATGGGGTCGCACAGAGTTGGACACAACTAAAGTGACTTAGCAGCAGCAGCATGGATTAAAAATCCCTTCTTCAGGCAGATCAGCTGGACCTCAGCGAAGTTCAGTAACTTCCATTAGGTCAGACCTCTCAGAATTGGTGGAGCCACAGCCAGAATTTCAGTTGTTCTGATCACACCATGTGCTGGGGTGTGGCTGTGTGTGGGTGGGTGTGGGTGTGCATGTGTGAGCATGAACATATGTGTGCTTGTGTGAAACTTTGTGCTTGTATTCTCTTCTGTCACTGAACAGCAGTTATAGATATGTTCCTTTTAGTTTTTTCTCTTGCAAATACACATACATGTTTAGAATAGATCACTTTTTATCTTTAAAGTAATATTATATATTACTTAAGAATGCCAAACTTAAGGGAAAAGAGTAATATGGTGACGACCTGTGCACATATCACCCAGCTGAAGAAATAAAATGTTACTATACAGTTACAGCCTTTCATGTGCCCTCCCCAATCCCACACTTCTCTGCCCTTACAGGCTATACTGCATTTTTAGTATAAATTTTTAATGAGTACTCTTTTTTTAATGAGTACTCTTTTATATATTAACAGTTTAGTTTGTATCTAAGACTAATCTCACACATATGTGTGTTGATCTATCTATCTATCTATCTATCTATCTATCTATCATCTATCTATGTCTATGTATGCCTCTTGATGAAAGTGAAAGAGGAGAGTAAAAAAGTTGGCTTAAAGCTCAACGTTCAGAAAACTAAGATCATGGCATCCAGTCCCATCACTTCATGGCAAATAGATGGCGAAACAGGAGACAGAGTGGCTGATTTTATTTTTCTGGGCTCCAAAATCACTGCAGATGATGATTGCAGCCATGAAATTAAAAGATGCTTTACTCGTTGGAAGGAAAGTTGTGACCAACTTAGACATCATATTAAAAAGCAGAGACATTACTTTGCCAACAAAGGTCTGTCTAGTCAAGGCTATGGTTTTTCCAGTGGTCATGTATGGAATTGAAAGTTGGACTATAAAGAAGGCTGAGCGCCAAAGAATTGATGCTTTTGAACTGTGGTGTTAGAGAAGATTCTTGAGAGTCCCTTGGACTGCAAGGAGATCCAGTCAGTCCACCCTAAAGGAGATCAGTCCTGGGTGTTCATTGGAGGGACTGATGTTGAAACTGAAACTTCAGGACTCTTGCCACCTGATGAGAAGAGCTGACTCATTTGAAAAGACCCTGATGCTGGGAAAGATTGAGGGCAGGAGAAGAAGACGGCAGAGGATGAGATGATTGGATGATTAGATGATTTGGGTGGACTCTGGGAGTTGGTAATGGACAGGGAAGCCTGGCATGCTGCAGTTCATAGGGTCGCAAAGAGACACGACTGAGTGAATGAACTGAACTGAACTAAACTGTATACATATATGTATATGAATGTGTGCTTGATGTTTCTGAAATTATAATTAATATCTATAATAATGCATTACATTTCCATAACAGTTTACATGTACAGAGTGCTTAAAATGTTTTCTCACATTTACTTTTATTGCTTGACACTTGTGCCTTAGTCCTTGGAACCTACACAATCTCTGAAAATCAGATAGGTATGCATGTGTGAGGCTGTTTAGTACAAGATAATTGCTTTAGATATTCCCATATCCTAACCCGTGTATATCTGGTAGAGAATAATGCTTCAGAATTCTCAATTCTGAATAGTCATTAATGTGATGCAATGGGGTATTATTCTGCTTTGTGGTTGTAATCAAATGCACAATCTATATGCATAATACATTTTAATTCATGACCTTTTTATTGATATGAAAAGTTGACATATATTTGACTTAAGAGCAACACCTGCAGATTTCTTGGAACCTCTTGATATTCTTTATTGACAGTTCCCACAAATCATATTAACTCCTCTCGTTTCTTTTCTATTTCTCGTTAG
Organism: Madoqua kirkii; assembly: GCA_006408675.1. NCBI lineage: Eukaryota > Metazoa > Chordata > Mammalia > Artiodactyla > Bovidae > Madoqua > Madoqua kirkii. Next base: position 9,078 of record SJYC01109724.1, read on the forward strand.
ATGGAGCTGGATAAACTATTTCCCTTATTTCCCTTTCATTCCTTAGCTTTTCCAGAGCCACATTTTGCTCTGGAAAGGGGAAAGCAAAATCAACTGATTTTCTTCCTCAGACTCAGAATGGGTGCAGCAATTTTCTATAATATATTTCAGGCCATTATTCTCATCTTCCAAAGCAATTTATTATCTTTAACTTGATTTTTTTTCTCTAAGGCTAAATCATCATTTTTGTAGTAGGAATAACACAGCTGCTGGGGGATTGCATAAAGGACTGAGGAATAATCGAATTGGAAGAAAAGCAAAGTTTACCTGTGACCAGCTGGTATATACTGAGTAATGTCAGCAAATAAATGGTATAGGGTTGTAGCCCAGGACTAGCACAGGGAGAAGGGTGATCCAACCTTATTTATCAGCAAAATCACATGGATCTCACGAGAGAATTCACTCTTTCCAGTGTGGGGAGTAATAGCAGATCCTAGATGAAGGAGTACAAATAATCTCTTTTCGTGGTCTGGGTTTCTTACGTCACCAAATACAATACTTATGATAATTATTATTTTTCAGAGAGCTGGTTATATCCATGAACCTCAAAGAGAAGGACTGTCAGGTAAGAAATATCCAGCCAGTGATTACCAGTGTGTCTATCGGCCAGTTGAAGAAACAAAACATTCTTTATAGTTTTAGGCTTTCCCTCATCATTGCTGCCCTTTGGAGATCAGAAAATTTTTCTTTTGAACTAAGTTAACTCTCTCAGGCACTTGGGGCTATGAAGGAGATGACTTGTTCTACACTTAACTTGCTGTTTGGGAAGGTGGTATTTAATTTTGTAGGGATCATGCAAGTTCCAAAGGAAGTACTGACAGAAAACTATCTAGGAAGAGGGCTGCCGAGCAGTATTTCCAAACCAGGCTGCTTAGGGACTTCCAAACTTATCAAGTAAATTACTTGTCAGATTGAGCTTTCTTTATGCTGAATATTGGGCAAAGTGGTAGCTGATGTGTTAACTTAGACGATACTTCACTAACAGCTGCACAGAGACTAAAGGGTAACTTTACCACACAATATGGGATAACTAAAGGATACTGAAAGAAAATAAATGAAACTAGGTGTCATGTCCTGATTAAAAAATATAGTTCCCCGCCCCTTCCCACCATGGAAGAGCTTCCTAACATGGGATTGTTTCGGCATCATTATTGCTGTTGTTCAGTTTCTCAGTCTTGTCTAATTCTTTGCAACCCTATGGACTGCAGAATGCTAGGCTTCCCTGTCTTTCACTGTCTCCCGGAGATTGCTCAAACTCATGACCATTGAGTTGGTGATGCCATCCAACTATCCCATCCTCTATTGTCCTCTTTCTTCTGCCCTCAGTCTTTCCCAGCATCAAGGACTTTTCCAGTGAGTCGACACTTCGCGTCAGGTGGCCAAAGTATTTGATCTTCAGCTTCAGCATCACTCCTTCCAATGAATATTTAGGACTGATTTCCTTTAGGACTGACTGTTTTTATCTCAAGGGAGTCCCAAGAGTCTTCTGCATCACAATTCAAAAGCTTCAGTTCTTCGGTGTTTAGCCTTCTTTATGGTCCAACTCTCACATCCATACATGACTACTGGAAAAACCATAGCTTTGACTATATGGACATTTGTTGGCAAAGTATTGTCTCTGCTTTTTAATATGCTGTTTAGGTTTGTCATAGTTTTCCTTCCAAAGAGCAAGTGACTTTTAATTTCATGGCTACAGTCACTGTTTGCAGTAATTTTGGAGCCCAAGAAAATGAAATCTGCATTGTTTCTTTTTCCCCATCTATTTTCCATAAAGTGGTGGGACTGTAACCCAATGCAATATTGATACTTGACAACAAAGCCATGTAATCATTTTGCAGGAAATTGGGCTTGGTGAAGTCTAGGCTGACAATAGGGTGGCTGATATCAACTGTAGTTCATATGACTACTTAGCATTGAAAGCAAAAACTAAACATGAGTCCTGAAAACAAAGATGGTTTATGAAATCAATATTTTCTCCTTTAGAAAAAAGAAGCTTTATTAAATTCAAGAAGGTTTTGTTTTTTAAAACAGTACTTGCTAATTGCACTTAAGGATACAAATAACAAGGTTTTCTTTCAAATCTGCTTTATACTGTTCTGTATACAGTATTTAATTAGACGATTCATTAAATTTATGAATGTTTTCAACTTGTGTTGAATACAACTTATTAAATTTTAATTTTAAATGACACTGTAATAACCTCCTTTGAGTCACCCTGCCTTGGCTGGCTGTGAGTGCACACATTCACAGGTTCTGCCTGTGCAGATAGATGGGCCTCACAGGCAAACAGCTCTCTTTCCCTCTACTCTCTACCTGCCTTCAGCCCCAGTATAGCTTAACAACTTTCCTTATCAGCTTATCAGTGATCTGCACATTTGAGATAGTCAACAAACACTGAAAGATGCAAATATTTCTGTCTCAGCAGCCCTGTAATCAAATAAAGCCATTGCGAGATTTTAAAAAGTCAGATATCCCAGTTCTATCTCTAGGTATCTCTGCAATCTAGGGTCATCCATCCCCTGACCTCTCTGGGTCTTAATTTTCTCACCTGTCATCCACTTGGCTTAGAGCCAGTTTTTTGAAGATTAGCCCAACATTAACCTTCTCTAGTTCCATGACTCCTTCCCTTCTGGATACAGTAGCTGTATCCAGATCCATCTTGCCCTCACTGAAGATGCTCTGTAACTTACCCTAATGTCCTACACTTAAGTATTTGCTGCGTTTGCCATTTTTCAGATTTATCAACAACTACATGGCCTTTTGAAAGCGGGAAAATAATAGCCCTTTCCTGTAAGCTGAAAACATTGCTACATATCTGCAACCTGGACCATCAGGCAAAAATAATCTTCTGGTTGGGAATGGCCCCTGCCTTCCTGCCCTCAGTATTTTCTGGCTCCTTTCATTTAGTGTTTTGATGGGGACTCTGCCACCAAGTCCCTGTGATACCAAGGGCCACTCAGTTTCCAACTTGCAACTCAGTTTCCCCAACTGCCTAATTAGGGAATTTTATTTGATTATATCTAGAATCCACTATATTCTGATTCTTTATCAATGTATGTTTGGCACTGCCAGTAAAGGTAAGAAAACTGAGGAACAGGGAGGTTAAAAAGATATGTCCAATAACTAATAAACTAACAAAGTTACAATGTCAGTTAGGAATTGAATCTGTGTCTGTGTGATTCCATAAGCCATACTGGCTGGAAAGGTTAATTGGATCTGATTTAGTTTATCTGCTAGCTTATGGAGAACAAGTTTCTAAGCAAAGGTTACTATGATTAAAGGCATTTTTTATAAATTTAGTTAATTATTGGCCACTCAGCATGACTTGCAGCATCTTTAGTTCCCCAACCAGGGATCAGACACAGGGCCCTGGCAGTGACAGTGCTGTGTCCTAACCATTGGACTACTACAGAATTCCTAGAGGCATGATTTTAAAAGATGAGCATGATGGTGTCCCTAGAGGATAGCAGATGTATTTAATGTTGCTCAGATCATAAAGGATCTGTCTGCAATGTGAGAGACCCAGGCTTGATTCCCCTGAAGGGGATCTTCCTGACCCACTCCAGTATTCTTGCCTGGAAAATTCCATGGACAGAGGAGCCTGGTGGGCTACAGGCCATGGATTCACAAAAAGTTGGACACAACTGAGCAAGTAACAGTTTAACTTCACTTGCTTTCAGTATCTAGCACAGTGTTTAGCAAATGGCAGTTACAGCATCAATGTTTAGTGAAGGTATGTATGAATAGATGGATGGGAGGATGAATAAATGAATGATGGTGATGACTAAGTCATGAAATCAGAGAAAGGAGAAATACTACTGACAATGCTACTGTGGTAATCTGAACATGAAGTAATAAAATTTTGAGCTAGAGTGTTGGTGGTAGGAAGGGACACATGCAAAGAGGAAAAATTGGTTGCACATAGAAACAAAGTGAATGTGGGCAGGAGAGACTCCACAATGACTCCAGGGTCATTGGAAACCTTGTTTGCTGCCATGATGGTTTGATATCATTTTCAGAATACTGGTGGTCACCTTGTAACCAGGAATCTATTGACAAACGCTGGGGAGGTCTGCAGACAATAGAAGACAAGTAGAACACATTATCATCTGAATGAATTGCAAAACTGAGTGCATTTGTATTTGAATTTGACCGACATAAGGACTGAAATACAGTGAAATGGAGGTAATAGAGAAACAAGAGGATATAGGTCTCCTGTAGAGGTTCATTACAAGAGGCTGTTTGCAACATTGATTTCTTTAAAACTATTCCAGCCTCATTTTCTCCCTATCTTTCTTTACTTAATATGTCTGCCTTTTGCATTGAACTGGGTACCACTTATTAGCAAGTAGGATTCATCCACTTCCTGGCAGATAGATGGGGAAACAGTAGAAACAGTGGCTGACTTTATTTTTCTGAGCTCCAAAATCACTGCAGATGGTGACTGCAGCCATGAAATTAAAGACTCCTTGCAAGGAAAGTTATGACTAATCTAGACAGCATATTCAAAAGCAGAGATATTACTTTGCCAAGAAAAGTCCGTCTAGTCAGGGCTATGATTTTTCCAGTGGCCATATATGGATGTGAGAGTTGGACTATAGAGAAAGCTGAGCACCAAAGAATTGATGCTTTTGAACTGTGATATTGGAGAAGACTATTGAGAGTCCCTTGGATTGCAAGGAGATACAACCTGTCTATCCTAAAGGAGATCAGTCCTGGATATTCATTGGAAGGCCTGATGTTGAAGCTGAAAATGCAAAACTTTGGCCACCTGATGTGAAGAGCTGACTCATTGGAAAAGACTCTGATGCTGAGAAAGATTGAGGGTAGGAGGAGAATGGGATGACAGAGGATGAGATAGTTGGTTGGCATCATCGACTCGATGGACATGGGTTTGGTGGACTCCAGGAGTTGGTGATAGACAGGGAGGTCTGGCGTGCTGCAGTTCATGGGGCACAAAGAATCGTACACAACTGAGCAGCTGAACTGCACTGAACTGATTCTTCCAGAGTGGAAAAGTAGAGATTATTTCCAATCACAAAGACAACTGTATCAGTCAAGTCATGTAGCTTTCACAAAATGAACACCTTATCAGTGAGGCTGCTAAGAACCAAGAGGTAGTGAACCTCACTGGTATCATCTTTGATACCAAGAGGCTGATTGGTTGCAAGTTTGATGATGCCACATTTCAGTAAGAAGGAAGCAGTGACATTTCCAAGTGATTTGTGAAAAGGGAACTTCTAGAGTAATTGTAGAATGTAAAGGAAATGATATCCCTCCCCCCAAGAGGAGATCACTTCCATGGTTCAAAGCAAGATGAAAAAGTTTGTTGGAACCTATTTAGGGGGAAAAAGGTTGAAATTACTTTAGCAGTAATTACTGTTCCAACCTACTTAAATGATTCATAGTGTCAGGCCACCAAAGATGCATGGATCATCACTGATCTTAATATTCTGAGAATCATTAATGAGCTTATGGCAGCAGGCATATTCCATTGCATGGATTGGGAAACAAACAAACAAACAAACAAACTCCGAACACAGAAAGATTTTTCCCCTTTCTTTTTAATTAATTACTTTTTAAAAGAATTGGATGATAATTACTTTACAATATTGTAATGGTTTTTGCCATGCATCAACATGAATTGGCCACAGGTATACATGTGTCCCTTCCCTCTTAAGGACCCCTCCTGCCTCCCTCCCCACCCCATCCCTCTAGGTTGTCACAGAAAAAAAGAATAATGAACTGGTCTTTGACTTAGTGGCAGCTTTAATATGTCTATCCTAAACACCAGGATGTTTAGGAAGATCCAGGAATCATTGAAGGAAGATTCATAGCTAGTAACACCCAGCTGGCTTCTGAGAATTTTGATAACTTCATGATGAGTCAGCTGATTGAGGAGTTCAAATGCAAACACAGGAGGATCTAGCCTCCAACAAGCAGGCAGTGTGCTGCCCCAAGGTTGCCTGTTAGAAGGCAAAATGCAACTGAAACTTCTTTGCTCATCCTGGGATTGAGACTGACTCATTCTCTAAGGGTGTAGATTTCTGTCTTTCCCATTCCTGAGCTCACTTTGAGCAGCTCAGTGCTTGTTTCTTCCATGGGACATTGGAGCACATATAGAAATCTCTGAAGAATGCCCAATATGCCAAGAGTTGGTTCAATGGAATTGTGCCATTGGATGATTCCACTTGTATCCCAAATTGTGTTCTGAAGTTGCTCAAAGATTTGTTGAATGGAGAAGAGCTCCGCATGATCACCCAGTCTGATGAGGCCTTGCAGCATGTGGTGCAGAAGCACAGAAGGCACTTCTCATGGGCAACAAATTATAGAATGCACAGAGAAGTTCGGTGCTGTTACAACTTTCCCTCTGGGCATTGAAACAGCAGGAATGGTGTGACATCCTGTATCAAGAGAAACACTGCAGTTTCTCCAAAGCAAACTCAGATGTTCCCCCAGCTGACTTCAACAACTGGACTACTGTTTTATCTAAATAAATAAATAAAAGTGTATGAAGGAGAAAGGGCTTTAAGGAAAAGTAGCTGTTTGACAAGTTCATACTTTGTGGGATCTTCTAGCTTCCTGTGATGTTCCTGACCTCCAGGTGACCTTTGACAAGGTCACCAGTACTATTCTCAGTGGACCTGCCACAGACAGAAATGCTGGCAGGAAGAACAAAATACAGACTACTGATGATGAAGGCTGGCTTGGTAAAGGTGAGACTGACCAGATCATAAAAGAGGTGAGAAAAGATGGAGGAGAAGGTGAGGTCAGTAGAGACGGAGTAGCAGCCAGAAGCCCTGCAGAAATTTCACCTTCAGTGAAAGTCCTCCTTGAAGACTACATGTCAATCAGGAAGATAAAAGGAAGGTTCTTGAAAAGTGCCAACAAGTGTTAAGCTGCTTAGAGTACCAACAGAGTTAAGTGTGAGTGTCATCAGGCTTCACTCTGAAGTGGGATCCAGACCCAGGGGCTCTCATAGTGCAACGGAGCCTCAGGTTAGTATCCAGAGAATGGGCCAGCTGTCATTCTTCAGAGAAACGTACCTATTTCCTACAGTCTTTAATACAGTTTTGATGTTTCATGTATGGGTGAAAAAGACAGATTCAGAACTTAGTTAATGATAAATATTTGTAAGTTTGCTCAACCTTTTAATATTAATGCTTGTATGACTTGCAGATTATGAAGTTTATCACATATTTTAACACCTGAAGTTTATGTCTGGTCATGTATTTGGGGAATTAGCACTTATGAAATATTTGAACACTTGACTTTGGTAATAAGAAGTTGTATTACTATTCCTCAGTCTCAGCAGTTTAGTAACAGTGACCACTTGTGAGCAGATATTGTGGCTGTAGACTTGTATGAAGAATGCCCTACTCATCTATTTGCTACAATAAAGCTTGCTACTTTTAGTCACATTTCTCTGTATTTCTTCAAAAGGGCTTCATAAACCACTGATGTCTGTGTCTCTCAGTACAGTAAAACTACAGTCCTCCCAGGTCCATCTTTCTACTTGAGATTTTAAGTTTTCTCGTTGTATGTTGCTTAACAAGGGCCAGAATGTTCTTTGTTGCCATTGATGGTTCATGCATTGACCTCTCAGCTACAAATGTCAAAACTTCTGTTGATTTAAGGAGGAAGAGACCTGCTTCTTCCTCATCTGAACTCAACACAATTTGAGAAAATATGGTTGCAATGAATCCTATTGTATTTGTGAGTTATAGAAAATAACTATTTCTTTACATATCACAGTTATGTTACCGTAATATAACTGTCATTCTTAAGGTAGAGACCTAAAGGAGAAGAATTGTCATTTTCAGCATTCACGTCACACTACAGAATTACACAGGGTTGCCTTGATGTGGAGTGTTGTCTTGTGACTTGCAGTGGCTTGTTTGTGTTGTAGGACTTCCTGACCTCTCTGCTGGGCTTCCCAGGTTGCGCTAGTGGTAAAGAACCCACCTGCCAGTGCAGAAGATATAAAAGATGCAGGTTCGATCCCTGGATCAGGAGAATCCCCTGGAGGAGGTCATGGCAACCCACTCCAGTATTCTTTCCTGGGAATTCCCACGGACAGAGGAGCCTGGTGGGCTATATTCCATAGGGTTACATAGAGCTGGACATGACTAAAGCAACTTAGTGATACACACTGACCTCCCTGTTATGTCTTGTCTTCATGGACCAACTTCTCAGACAGAAAGTTACCTTAACATTGGCTTCAGGAAAACCAGAGGAGGACAACTGTGTCAATATCACTGTTGGTTTTACATTCTAAACGTTCTGTTCACTGAGTTCCTAGTTAATGAAGAGTATTGCATCCTTGTCACTTCCTTTGTGTTGAGAGCAAATTCCATCAGAAGGCCCCAAGGAAGACTTCTGAAGAGTAGAGTCCCTTTGAGAAGAGAGAACAGACCATGAAATAAGGCATCCTAAAGTAACACATGAACAAAGCAGTTTATTCGTAGGCATTTACCATATAAACCATGGTCAGACAGCTGGGAGGCAGTGGGGTATGCTTGGTAGAAGAAGGAACCCTGGATGTAGTTGAGCCCTGTGCACAAGTTCTGTCTTCACCTGTCTGCTCAGATGCTGAGGAAGTTATACATAATGTCCAGTTTGTGTGTGTGTGTGTGTGTTTTTAATGAATTCATTTTGTTGTACCGGATCTTAGTTGTGGATTGCAGGATCTTTAGTTTCAGTGTGCAAATAATTATTAATAGTTGGAACATGTGGGATCTAGTTCCCTGACTAGTGATTGAACCTGGGCCCCTGCATTGAGAGTGGAGAGTCTTAGCCACTGGATCACCAGGGAAGTCCTCAGACACCCCAGACATTTTTTTTTTTTCTGACAATGCTTATAAAGCCCTGTGTGCCATGCACTACACACACACACACACACACACACACACACACACACACACACACACACATATATATGTTCTTGTTGCTCTTGTTCAGTCACTAAGTCATGCTCCACTCTTTGTGACCCCATGGACTACAGCACACCAGGCTTTCCTATCCTTCCCTGTCTCCCAGAGTTTGCTCAAACTCATGTCCACCGAGTCTGTGATGCCTTCCAAATATCTTATCCTCTGTCACCCCCTTCTCCTCTTGCCCTCAATCTTTCCCAGCATCAGGGTCTTTTCCAATACATTGGCTTTTCGTATCATGTCACCAAAGTATTGGAGCTTCAGCTTCAGCATCAGTCCTTCCACTGAATATTCATGGTTGATTTCTTTTAGGATGGACTGGTTAGATCTACTTGATGTCCAAGGGACTCTCAAGAGTCTTCTCCAGCATCACAATTTGAAAGCATCAGTTCTTCAGTGCTCAGCCTCCTTTATGGTTCAACTGTCACATCCATGTGTATACTCATATATATGCACACAATTTGTACATATGTTATGTATCCTAATTTGATCCTCACTAAAGATCTGTGTGATAAATACTTTTATTCTCCATTTTACAGATGAAAAAGCTTAGGCACAGAGAGATTTTGTGTGACTTGCTCAAGGTTATACAATCTGTAGGTGTTAGAACTGGGAATTTAAACTCAGGCAGTGTTTACAAAGAGTAATTTGGTCACTTGGTCTTGACTCACACCCTCCATACACACTTAGAAACATGTCCATAGGCAAGAGACCTATCTGTGAATTCCAGCCACAGCCCTGACCTTCATGTCCACTCCCTGCATCTAGATAAAGGCTCTCTGAGAAAGTGTGTACCTGTAGTTGATTTTGTTTTATTTTTTAAGAAAATTGTGTTACATGCATCTCCCAGAAAACCTAGCTTACTTTTTACTGAACTGCTCCATTGCCGGATCTCCTTGCCTCGCAACGTTGAAATTGCCCTAAGGGAATGCTTCTTGCCCTAATCTTCTGGGTCAGATTAATGATTCCCTTCTGACCTGGGACATTTCAGCTCCTTTCTCAATTCTCTGAGTTGGCCTTATGCCACAGTATTATTATCTACTGTTCATGCACTTAGATGACACATACAAGGTGTGTGTGACTTATTTTTTTGAAAGATGTAACTTGAGGTGTGGAGAGGCCAGTGTAGAGGCAGCATCCATGAAGACTGGCAGAGGACAGAATAGATGTTATACTATTGAGTGACTCACTTGGAATATTATACTCACATTGAGTTGACCTCCTTTCTCACTTAAGTGCTGCTTCATTTCCATCC
>SJYC01109725.1:0-26028 GCA_006408675.1 Madoqua kirkii
TAATTCTTGTTTGCCTAGAGTGGTTTTATAAGACTTACAATTATTTTACCTGTATAACTCATTTCTACAATAATTGGTTCAAATTACCATTGTTTAAACTTTTTGGGAAAAGCTGCAATTCCACTCCTAGGTACAGAGCTCAGAGAAATGGAACCAGCTATCTAAACAAAAGCTTGTACATGAATACTCATTTCATGTGATTCATAATAGCCAAAAACTAGTAATAGTCCAAATTTCCATCAACTGATAAATGTATAAGCAAGTATGGTTTGTCCACAGTGGAGCATTATGATTATAAAAAGGAATGCATTCCTGATTCATGCTACAATGTGGATGAACCTTGACAGCATGATGCTAAATGAAAGAATTCAGATACAAAAGATCATATGTCATATGATTCTACTTATATGTATTGTCCAAAATAGGCAAATCTATACAAAGAGAAAGTAGATGAGTGGTTGCTGGTGTGAGAGGGAGGAGAGGGTATTGAGAATGGGCAGTGACTGCTAATAGGTATGAAGTTACTTTGGGGGTGATTAAAACATTCTAACATTGAAAACTGGTGATGGTTGCACAACTCTGTGTGCAAAGCCACTGAAGATGTACACTTTAGAGGACTTAATTTTATCACATGAGTTATTTCTTTATAAAAATGTTAGAAAATAATTAGCTTAAAAAAGACAGTGTGGAAACTGATTTAGATAGTCACTTAATATCTCTTTCAAATAAGTTCAGAATTTTTTGTTCCATTCTGCTAAAAAAAAAATCCAGTCTATGACTCACTGTGAAAAAAATTAATGAGGTGAAAGAATAAGCATTTTTCATCATTTTTCTATTATAGCAATGACTATTTGAAAGGTTGATTAAATGTCAAAGGGGTTCTGGAAGATGTGTATAAGAGACAGGTGCAAAGCCACTGAAGATGTACACTTTAGAGGACTTAATTTTATCACATGAGTTATTTCTTTATAAAAATGTTAGAAAATAATTAGCTTAAAAAAGACAGTGTGGAAACTGATTTAGATAGTCACTTAATATCTCTTTCAAATAAGTTCAGAATTTTTTGTTCCATTCTGCTAAAAAAAAAATCCAGTCTATGACTCACTGTGAAAAAAATTAATGAGGTGAAAGAATAAGCATTTTTCATCATTTTTCTATTATAGCAATGACTATTTGAAAGGTTGATTAAATGTCAAAGGGGAACTGTATTTCTAGAAAAAAAAATTATGCTGCTTGAAATCCCAGACAATAAGTGTTGATTGTGCAAAGTAGATAAGCACAAATGGATAGGAAACAGTACCACTGCAGTGTCAACTCAATATTTGGAAACTGCTGTCTAGAATAGAGTGATTTATTTTCTCTTTTTCTTTTGTTTATTCTTTTCCCCAAATAGAAACAACTAAGAGAGACATTCAGTAAATTCTGTTGTGGATGAACTCATGAAGGCCATCATGGAATAGGGAATGCTGATGTAATGGCATACAGGTCCATCAGGCTGATGGTGGTGCAGGCTAGTGTCTGACTAGACAGTTCAACCAACATGTGGAAAAAAAAAATGTTGCTTCTATATTTCTTCCTAGGAGAACTTGCATTTCTTCAACTCTGCTGAAGAATTCAGTGTATTGAAAACATCAAAAAGTTGATCAGCAGAAATGCTAATGCCTTAAAAAGCCATCTTATTCTTCTTCCTTTTTTTTTTTTTTTTTTTAAGTTTTTTGAAGAATCTCAATACTGTTTTCCACAATGGCTGCACCAGTTTGTGTTCCCACCAACAACGTATGAGTATTCCCTTTTCTCCACATCCTCCCTAGCATTTGTTATTTGTGTTCTTTTTGATCATAGCCAGGTGTGAGGTGCCACCTCATTGTGGTGGTTTTAATTTGCATTTCACTGATGAGTAGTGAATATTCCTAAATATTCATTGGAAGGACTGATGTTGAAGCTGAAACTCCAATACTTTGTCCATCTGATGCAAATAATTGACTCATTGGCAAAGACCTTGATGCTGGGAAAGATTGAGGTAGGAGGAGAAGGGGACAACAGAGGATGAGATGGTTGGATGGCATCACCAACTCAATGGATATGAGTTTGAGTAAACTCCAGGAGTTGGTGATGTACAGGGAGGCCTGGCATGCTGCAATCCATGGGGTCACAAAGAGTCAGACATGACTGAGTGACTGAACTGATGACTAGTGATGTTCAGCATCTTTTCATGTGTCTGTGAGCCATCTGTGTATCTTCTTCTGAAAAATATCCAGATCTACTGCCCATTTTTTCATTCCCCCCCTCCAATGTTGAATTGTATGAGCTTCTTATGTAGTTTGGATATTAACTCCTTATTGGCCATATCATTTGCAAATATTTTCTCCCATTCAGTACGTTGCGTTTGGTTTCTTTTGCTGTGCAAAAGTTTGTTAAGTTTAATTAGGTCTCATTTGTTTATTTTTGCTTTTATTTCCTTTGCTTTAGGAAACTGATCCTCCCCACCCCCCCAAAAAAAAAATTGCTGTGATTTGCATTGGAGTGTTTTACCTGTGTTTTCTTCCAGGAGTTTTATTGTTTAGTCTTGCATTTAGGTCTAACATATTTTGAGTTTAGTTGTATATATATTAGACAATATTGCAATTTCATTCTTTTATATGTAGCTATCCAGTTTTCCCAGCACCAATTATTGAGCAGACTATCTTCTCTCTATTATATATTATTGACTCCTTTGTCATATATTTGTTGACTATAAGTGCATAGGTTTTTTTTTCCGGGCTTTCTATCCTGTGCCATTGCTCTATGTTTCTGTTTTTTTTGTGTCAACACTATACTGTTTTGATTACTTTAGTTATGTAGTATAGTCTGGGTAGAAAATCAAAGCAGCCACAACATTCCTTTAAGCCAAAGCCTAATACAGAGCCAGATTGTATCTCAGTTCTATGAAAGGTGGTAGAGTTGAGGAAAATATAGAAGAAGAAAAGTCTGAAGTTGGCAAAGGATGGTCCATGAGGTTTAAGGAAAGAAGTCACTTCCATAACATAAAGTACAAAGTGAATCAGCAAGCTTTGATGTAGAAGCTGCAGCAAGTTCTCCTGAAGATCTAGTTAATATAATTCATAAAGGTGGGTACACTAAACAACAGATTTTCAATGTAGGTGAACCACTCCTCTGTTGTAAGAAGATGGCATGTAGGACTTTCATAGTTAGAGAGTAGAAGTCAATTCCAGGTTTCAAAGATTCTAAGGACAGGCTGACTCTTGGGGCCTAATGCAGCTGGTGACTTGATGTTGAAGCTAATGTTCATTTACCATTCTGCAATTCCTAGAGTCCTTAAGAATTATGCTAAATCATGGTCTATTAATGGAACAACAAAGCCTAGATGATAGCGCATCTGCTCAGAAGATGGTTTACTAAATATTTTAAGCCCACTCTGGAGATTTGGTCCTCTGAAAATAAAAGATTAATTTCAAAATATTACTTCTCAGTGACAAAGTACCTGGTCACCCAAAAACTCTGAGTAATGAGACTCATGTTGTTTTCATGCCTGCTAACACAGCATACATTCTGCAGCCCATGGATCAAGGAGTAATTTCAACCTTCAAGTCTTATTTTTTTAAGAAATACATTTCATAAGGCTATAGCTACCCATAGAGAGTGATTCCTCTGATGGATCTGGTCAAAGTAAATTTAAAAATCTTCTGGAAAAGATTTACCATTCTGGTTTCATTAAGGGCATTTGTAATTCATGGAAAGACGTCAAAATATCAACATTCACAGGAATTTGGAAGAAGTTGATTCTACCCCTTATGGATGACTTTGAGCAGTTGTGGTAGAAATAGTAAGTGAAGTAATGTGAAAGTTGCTCAGTTGTGTCCGACTCTTTGAGACCCCAATGACTATACAGTCCATGGAACTCTCAGTTCAGAATACTGGAGTGGGTAGCCTTTCCCTTCTCCAGAGGATTTTCCCAACTCAGGGATCAAACCCAGGTCTCCCACATTGCAAGCAGATTCTTTACCAAAAGGGAAGCCCAAGAATACTGGAGTGGGTAGCCTATTCCTTCTCCAGTAGATCTTCCCAATCCAGGAACTGAACTGGGGTCTCCTGCATTGCAGGTGGATTCTTTACCAAGTGAGCTATGAGGGAAGCCTAAGAGAACTATAATTAGAAATTGAGCCTGACTATTTGGCTGGATTACTACAATTGCATGATAAAACTTTAATGGATGAGAAGTTTCTTCTTATGAATGAGCAAAGAAAGTAGTTTCTTGAGATGAAATCTGTTCTTGGTGAAGATATTGGGAAGATGGTTGAAATAATGAGAGGATTTAGAATATGAAATCAACTTAGTTGATAAAGCAGCAGCTGGGTTTGAAAATACTTAGTACATTTTAAAACAATTTCTACTATGGGTCAAATTCTATCAGATGCATTGCATCCTACAGAGAAATTCTTCATGAAGGAAAGAGTCAATCAATATAGCAAATTGTTGTTTTAAGAAATTGTCGCAGCAACCTTAATCTTTATCAACCACCACCATGATCAGTGAGCAGCCATCAACATTAACACAAAGGATTACAACCCTCTGAAAGCTTAGATTATGTTTATCATTTTCAGCATAAAGTATCTTTAAATTAAGGTATGTACATTGTTCTTTTAGACATAAGAATATTGTACACTTAGTAGACTACAGTATAAACATAATTTTTATATGCACTGAAAAACCAAAGAATTCATGTGACTTGCTTTATCACTATATTCACTTTATTGCAGTGGTCTGTAACCAAACTTACGATTTCACCTAGGGCCCCCTCCCTAAGGGATGTATGCACGGAGTGGGACCAGCACACTGCTGGACTCACGGCAAGGGCTTCACACATTCTGTTCTCTCAGACTCAGACATCCCTCTCCCCACTCTTACTCTGGCTGGCTTCTCATTCTTCAGGTTGCAGTTTAAATCTACCTTTTCATAGATGCCATCCCTCACTATCCTACCCAGGACAGTTTTTCTTTCACAAAACTTATCTCAGGCCTGAATGAAATAATACCATTTGCAGCAACATGAGTGGACCTGAATATGATCCTACTAAGTGAAATAAATCAGAGAAAGACACATATCATAGGTTATCACTTATATATGGAATCTAAAAAATAATAAAAATGAACTTATTTTAAAAACAGACTCACAGACTTAGAGTAGAAATTTGTGGTTACCAGAGGGATAGGATAGATTGGGAGTTTGGAACAGGCATGTGCACACTGGTATATTTAAAGTACATAAGCAACAAGGAACCACTGTGAAAAAAAAAAAAGTTACTGCAGGCATGTATTTGTGTACTTGTTGGTGCCTCTTCCTATTTTCTTATGGAAGCTCCATTTTGGGAAGAGATCATATACGTTTCATTCCTCAGTGTAATCCCAGAGGCTTGCTTAATAGTATGAACAAGTGTATGAATATTAATTCCTTTTCCCTGTACTAGAGGTTCTCAATTAGTGTAGTTTTGGGTGGCTCAGAGGTTAAAGTGTCTGCCTGCAATGCGGGAGACCCGGGTTCGATCCCTGAGTCAAGAAGATCCCCTGGAGAAGGAAATGGCAACCCACTCCAGTATTCTTGCCTGGAGAATCCCATGAAAAGAGGAGCCTGGTGGGCTACAGTCCACGGGTCGCAAAGAGTCGGACACGACTGAGCGACTTCACTTGGCCCCTAGGGAAGCGAAGTGAATACAGTTTTGGATATCACAGTGGAGGTGAGGTTGCTACGTAACATGTAGTGAGTAGAGTCCAGGGATGCTGGTAAACATCCTACAGTGGACAGCCCCCCAACAATGAACAATTCCCCAACCCCAAAGTCAGTATTGATGAGGTCGAGGACTTGTGCCCTATACTTAGTCATGTAAGAAATTTTGTTACCCTGAGTGGGTGTCAATATAATGGCTATACTACAATATTCCCTTTCATTTTAATAATACGGATGCATATCAGTAAAATGGTGAAAGTGAAAGTGAAGCCGCCACCAAGCTCCTCCGTCCATGGGATTCTCCAGGCAAGAATACTGGAATTGGTTGCCATTTCCTTCTCCCAAGGATCTTCCCGACCCAGGGATCAAACCCAGGTCTCCCACATTACAGGCAGACGCTTTAACCTCTGCACCACTAGGAAAGCCCTTGTAAAATGGTGAAAGTTGTCAATTAAGCTCATTTTTATCTCAAGGAATAAGCAGTAGATGGCACTAGAAGACATCATAATTTAATCTCAAAGTTCTTTGTAAGGAGTCTTCTTTATTGTTTGCAGTTTACCATGGTCAATTTCATCCCCTCTCTACAGACACTTATTTTTGTGCTAAAGTATGTTTATGAAAATAGCATAGCAGTGTTAGACAATCAGTCTGTGCCTGATGTGTGCAATGCCCTCCAGTGGGTATGGAGTCAAGTTCCTGGTGGCTTTGGCCTCAGTAAGCTTACATTCCTTGACTAATTCCACATGAGTATCTTATTCTGGTATTTTCAGAGCATCACTTGGAGTAGTTGATTATTATGCAGGATTTCCTGGTCTTAGGAGGTATGTCAATACAGGAGCATGATACATGGTGTTAGTATGCACGCATGAAGAGAGAATTCTGTGTGGCCTTTAACCATCTAGAGTTTATATCCACAGAATGGGAAACCCACATTCTTTCCATGTTGTAGTAAATGGTGGATCTGCATTTCAATTCAGTTAGAGCTCAAAGAATCACAGGGAACATTTAAAATGTTATGGATTATTTTTTGGATGTGGAAAATCTAGCAGACTGTTTCTACAGCTTCCATTTGTCAGGCACTACTTGTCTATCAGGCACTGTACTAAGAAGTCGGGGGAAGATGAATAGAACACAATCATGCAGAGGACAGAAGGGTGCTCAGGATATTCCCTATCTCAGCACATAGCATCGACATTCATCCAGTTGCCCAGGTTACAAACATTGGGATCTTTCTCTACTCCTTCCTGTAACCCCTGTATACATTCCATCAGCAAACTTTGTTGACTCCATCTCAGACATGTCAACTTCTTCCAAAGCCCCCTCTATCAAGCCATCCAAACCATCATTAGCTCTCTCCTGGACTGTTACAATCACCTGATAACTGGTCACCCTCTGAATATTGATTTATGTACTAATCCATCAAGAGAGTGTGGCTCTTGTAAAACAAGTCAGGTTTACCATTCCTCTATGGTCTTCCTAGGGATTCAATGGTTAGATAGTCTTCCTAGAGGTGAGATGGTTGGATGTCATCACCAATTCAATAGGCATGAGTTTGAGCAAGTTCTGGGAGTTGATGATGGACAGGGAAGCCTGGTGTGCTGCAATCCATGGGATCACAAAGAGTCGGACACAACTGAGCAACTGAACTGAACTGACAGTCTTCCTGTTGCCAGTAGGATAAAATCTAAACTCATAAGATCAAGCTCCGGCCAGTCTCTCTGGCCACCTCTCCTCCTACTTCTACTATCCTCTCTACTAAAGCCCTGATATTCCAGTTTCATTCCCACTGACTTCATCAACTGATATTAACTTAACATACTTGGGAACAGTTCAGTTGATGCTGGCTTCACCCTCAAAAAGTTGAGTGCCTCTGGGAGAGATAGATCAGGTTAATGTTGCCATGAGCTATATTAAGTCAATATGTGTTTTCTCATGATACAGGGGAGACTTTCTGAAGAAAGAAAATTAAGCTCTATATTGGAAAATAAAAGGGTCTACAACAAAGTGTATTTTAGAATAGAAGGGAAAATTAACTTTGATACGAACAGAAATAATAGAAAGGGTGACAAATGCAGATTTTGTGGAGTTCCGTATAGCTGCAACATAGAGATGTACAAAGATGAGGGTGGCATTTTTAAACATGTGTATGCCTGTGTCTTTCTAGCAAGATAAAGGAAAAATTACCTAAAATCTGTCTACCATGCACCTTATATTTGCCATCATTCTAGTTACTCTGCATAGTGATTCATTTAATTCTTTTGACACTAATATGGCATTGGTGGCATAATCCCTTTTGAAAACAGGAAGATAATGAAAAAGAGGTTACATGTCCAAGGTTATGAATGTCAAAGACAATATTTAAATCCAGATCTGTCTGCTTCTAAAATCTGTTTCTCTTCACGAAGACATACTCATCTCCCTATTATGTTTTTAAACTCCTGAATAATAGAATTTCTCCCAGTAGTATCAGCAATCACATGGTGAAATCTCACAGGTGACCAGGGAAATGGAAAAACATTTTAAAGACTTTGGGTATGTGTTTGAAATAGGTCAGCTCCATGACTCTTTGGCAAACCATTTTCTACCAATAAAAATGCATTTGATTTGTTAATACTGTTCCAAATGAATTGCTCATTTGCCTAAACATGAATTTTGTTTGAAAAACACTTGCCAGTGTAGAGACAGCTTCAATATGAATTATGGCACTTTGAATGTTCAGGCAAGATTGATCATGGCTGGACTTGGGATTCATGACATATTTTTCTGCAGAAAAGCTTTAGGAAGTTTACTTATGGCACCACTTGAAATCAGCTTTGTCTGTTGAGAATTTTAATTAAGTTCTGGGCAGCCACTGAGTAACCATAATCTGAGACCTTTTTTTTTTTTTTTTTCCAAAAAGCCATAGAAAGTTGGGCATGTTTATGTGAGTGCATTCATACACATAATTTATAGCTGGCAGGAAGGTTCAGAGGGTAGAGTGCTCGCTCAGAGTTCACTGTGCAGAAACTTGAAGCCAACTTAACCATCAGAGATGTGTGTTTGCTTCTACTTCTTGTAAAATAATACTTGAATGTTTTAAAAATGTGGTTCTGGAAGGCTATCTTCTCATTTACCATTAAATCTAGTCCAGGAATTAATTTTTCAGACCACCAGTGAGTGTTCCTCAAGCCCAAAGCTCAGAACAATTGCCGAAGTTTCTTTTTTGGGTGGAATTTTGGTTTGCTATAAGTATATTTCTCCCTGTGTGAAATCTTTCCTCTTTAATTTTTTTTTTTTTTTTTTTTTGCTGTTCTCTGGATGTGGTAGACTAATATGTAGTTGGTGACAAAGGGTGGCTGGTCTGAGGCCATGAGTTCAGTGTTTGTTATTCATAGTGCTGACTTTCCTTATGACACTATGGATGAAACTGCTTATTTCTCCAGTCAAAACTTCAAAGTTTTCCATATTAAACAAGACTGAAAACTGTGCTTCCTGTATACTGCCTAAAAAAGCAGCCTTTATGTTTGAGGAGAAGGTTGTGAAAATTAAGAATGAGTGTCTACTTTTAAAATTCTTTTCCTTGTTCCTTCTCCCAGAATCTGCACTGAGTGATGGACAGTACCAGCCTCGCAGTGTCTCTGGCTTCAAAGCTCAGTCATCATTTGATTGTTCTTCCTCAAATCATTACCAGTTGCCAAGACCTGTACTGGGTCAGCCAAAAAGTTCAATTGAATTTTTCCATACATCTTATAGAAAAAATTGAAAGAACTGTTTGGCCAGTTCAATAGTTATGTCTAAGATATTCCTCAATGGCCCTTTTCTTTCCCACTGTTATCACTCTCTTTCATTCAAAAATCAAGGTGATGGCCTACACTCCTTTCTCTCCCTAAAAACTTTTACATTGTCTTCCCATTTAAACAGTTCTCTGACCCTCGTCATTTCTTGCCTAAACAATGTCAAGAGGCTCCTAGTTTGACTCTACACTTGTATCTATTTTGATGCTCTCTTTTCATGTCTGTCTCCCATTTTTAGATCATTAGCTATTTCACAATGATGCACTCTTCCTTAATGCTGTCTCTTTGGTTTTTATTACAGTGCCTGCCATTCAGTGTAGATCATTAACATGTATTCAGCAATAAATGTTAGTGAACACCTACTTTGTGCTAAGCACCAGGACTGCAGAAGTGAACAAAGTAGACGTGGCTCTGCCTTCATGCCGCCTAAGACCTCGTGGAGAGAGAAAGACCAAGACCAAGTAAGAAAACAAAAAATAAATTTTAGTAAATGGCATGAGTTCATATAAATCTAAGGGATGAGTAGAGAATAACAAAGTCATTCCTATTTGGGCTAGAAGTCACAGAACCCTGGAAAAGGTAGCAAGCCACATAATGAAAGGGCAAAGAAGCAGCATTTGCAGAGGTCCAGAGATAGGAAGAACTTGATCTGTTTGAGGAACAGAAAGGAGACCAGCGTGGTTAAAGCTGAATACCCCACCCAGGGTCAGGCAGATCAAGGCCATGTCGTGAATTTTTATGTAAGGGCAAAGTACTTTATAGATGAAGATAAGGGTATCAGATAAGCATTTGGGAAAGATCAGTCTTGCTGCTAAGAAGGGAGGCCAGAAAGAGGCCAGCAAGACCAGTGGGCGCTGTTGCAGAGATCCAGAGAGCATGGATAAATTGTGTCTTGTCTGAATTTCTGGTTTCTTTCTATCTCTGTGTCATCCTAATTCACTTTCCACTCCAGGTTTATTTTTCTAGTGAAGCTTTACTCATACTTTTCTATTCTCCATTTTTCAATATATATAAAAAAATTTCAGTTCAGACTCCTCTGAGTATGGAATTTAAGATTGCTTGTGACAGTCCTCTGTGTAGACTTCAATATTCTTTGCTAGATAGATCCTGTGCCCAAGCCAGACTCTGTGCTCATCACCACCCAAACGGTCCCCTTGCTTTCCCACCTGTTTTTCACTCAGTGATTCTGCTTGGTAGGCTTTCTTCCTCATTTCTTGCTATGAAGTATTTGTGCTTCCAGTTGGGACTGGCTTAGGCACAGTTTTTCTGTGGTATCTCTGGGGGATTGGTGGCAGGACCACTAGGGACACCTAACTCCATAGACACTCAAGTCCCTTGTATTGAATTCCACAGATACTCATGGCTCTTGTATAAAATGGTATAGGGTTTGCATATAACCTGTGCACATCCTCCTATATACTGTAAATCATCTCTACATTCCTTACAATACTTAATACAATGTACCTATTATGCAAATAGTTCTAAATACAAAGCAAATGCTATGTAAATCGTTGCTGAGGTGGCAGATTCAAGTTTTCCTTTTTGGAACTTTTTGGATTTTATTTTTTAATTAGAGGATAATTACTTTACAATATTGTGATGCTTTTGCCATGGATACTTTCTGGATGACCCACAGTCAGCTGAATCTGCAGATGTGGAAACTGTAGATATGGAGGGCCGACTATACTGACACATATATGAAGCTTTCTTATACCATTAACCAGAAGGAGCACCTCCCTCATTTGAACCCATACTTATAACATGTTGTTCTCACTTTCTTACCTTGTTCTATGTTATCTTAAATTCCTCTGTGTCATTTCATTTTTTGAATTTGCTAACACCTTGAACATTGCATGAGTTCAGTTTGATTTTTGTTGAAATGATTGCATTTCCATGTATTGTATCTAACAAAATAGTGTGTGTGTTTAGTGCCCCATAGGTTAGTAGTTATCACATAATTTCAAGGTTTTTTTTTCATCCTGTCTTTTTCACTTAGTTTATTTAATACATTTCTTTCTTGTTGTTGTTGCTTTTAAAAGAATAAATTAGAGCTATTCCTTTTGTATCTTTATATCTTTGCAAAAAGTCATCATTTGTGCTGAGGTATATGTTGAAAATGGAACAGCCTTTTTTTTTTTTAATTTTTATTTGTTATTCAGGCCCAAAGTCATGTCAGACTCTTTGTGACCCCATGGACTGCAGCACACCATGTCTTGCCCTCCACTATCTCCCAGAGTTTGCTCAAACTCATCTCCATTGAGTCAATGATGCCATCCAACTATCTCATCTTCTATCATCCCCTTCTCCTCCTGCCCTCTTTTCCAATGAGTTGGCTCTTCATATCAGTTGGCCAAAGTACTGGAGCTTCAGCATCAGTCCTTCCAATGAATATTCTCTTCTGATTTCCTTTCAGATTGACTGGTTTGATCTCCTTGCTGTCCAAGGGACTCTCAAGAGTCTTTCCCAGCACCACAGTTACAAACATACATTCTTCAGCACTCAGCCTTCCCTTTGGTCCCATTTTCATATCTGTACATGACTACTGGAAAAAAAAAAACAGTAGACTTTATTTTATATTGGAGTATAATCAATTAACAGTGTTGTGTTACTTTCAGATATGTAACGAAGTGATTCAGTTATATCATGTGTCTATTCTTTTTCAAATTCTGTCCCCAGTTAGGTTGTTACAAAATATTAAGCAGACTTACTTGTGCTCCTATAGAAGGTCCTTGGTGATTATCCATCTTAAATATAGTAGTGTATACATGTCAATACCAAACTCTCTAAATATTCCTCCTGACAACCTATCCACCATGGTAACCTTAAGTTCATTTTCTAAGTTTGTGAGTTTGTTTCCGTTTTGCCAATAAGTTCATTTGCATCATTTTAGATTCTGCATATAGGCAATATCAAATATTTCTCTTCTCTCTCTGACTTACTTCACTTTTAATGTTATTTTTAAAAGGCAAATTTGCATTAGAGCCTTAGATACATATTTAGTTTGAATCTTGGAACATCTGGTTCTCAGATATAACAGTCTCATGTGCATGTATTTGCTTCAGAAACCCCCATTTCAGTAAGAATAGTAAGAGCTTGGCACTTACCTCTAAATCATAATCTTTAATTAAATATTGAGATTTCAGAAGTTAACATGTATGAGGGGATGGATAGAAAAAAAAAACAAAACAAAAAAAAAAAAAAACAAAAAAAAAAACAAAAAACCCACAGTGTCTATAATAAAGAAACTGTGCAAAGAAGAAAATTATGTTGGGGCTGGCATTCACTTAACCAGATGTGCTAGGAAAAAGCCAAGATCTGATTAAAATCTCAAATGTCAAAAGGAGATGATGGCTATCAATAGTAAGAGGGAGGCCATCCTGTGAGAGAGGCAGATATTTATTTGTCAGGTGGTTGAATGGCTCAGGAGAAAAGTTCTAATGTAGCATTTCAAAATATACAGTGTGACTGGTATTGTGGATGAAATGATAGCTTTGACCTTAGACAGACTTAGGCTCTACCATGTACCTCTGTGATATGAAATATTTTTTTTCATGGCAAATAGATGAGGGAAACATGGAAACAGTGACATATTTTGTTGGATTCCAAAATCAGAAGATGGCAACTTCAGCTGTGAAATTAAATGATGCTTACTCCTTGGAAGAAAAGGTATGAAAAACCTAGACAGCGTATTAAAAAGCAGACACATTACTTTGCCAACAAAGGTCCATATGGTCAAAGCTATGGTTTTTCCAGTAGTCATGTATGAATGTGAGTGTTTGATCTCACATCCATAGTGATAGTAAAGAAGGCTGAGCACCAGAGAACTGATGCTTTTGAACTGTGGTGTTCAAGAAGACTCGAGAGTCCTGTGAAGACTCAAGGAAATCAAACCAGTTTGACAGAAAGGAGATCAAACTAGTCAGTCCTAAATAAAATCAATCTTGAATATTCATTGGAAGCATTGATGCTGAAGTTCCAGTATTTTGGCCACCTGATGCAAGAGCTGACACATTGGAAAAGACCCTGATGCTGGGAAAGATTGAGGGCAGGATGAGAAGGGGATAACAGAGAATGAGATGGTTGGATGAGATCACTAACCCGATGGACATGAGTTTGAGCAAGCTCTGAGATATGGTGAAAGGCAGGGCAGCCTGGCATGGTGCAGTCCATGGGGTAGCAAAGAGTCGGATAAGACTTAGTGGCTGAACAGCAACAGGCCACGTCTCCATGTTTATGAACTGGATACATCTTCACTGCTGAGGCTGGAGTGTGGAGTAGGATCAAGGTCAACTGACAGGGAATCACATCTCAAAATCACTCTCTACCTCCTCCGCCTCCTTTAGTTTCCTGCACACACATTACTGCCTGGTGTGTGGTGTGCATTTGTTTATGTCAGTACACGCCTTCACGAGGATAAGCCCCATTAGAGCAGGGATGTGACTTGATTTACTCAGTGCCATGTTTCTGGCATCAAGGCTAGTACCTAGCATATAGTCACTGTCAGTAGATCCCATTTGAGACAATGAAGAATGAATGGATGCTATTGGGCACCAAAGCTTCTGCTGCTGCTGCTGCTAAGTTACTTCCGTCATGTCCAACTCTGTGCAACCCCATAGATGGCAGCCCACCAGGCTTCCCGTTCCTGGGATTCTCCAGGCAAGAACACTGGAGTGGGTTGCCATTTCCTTCTCCAATGCATGAAAGTGAAAAGTGAAAGGGAAGTCACTCAGTCGTGTTCAACTCTTCGTGACCCCATGGACTGCAGCCCACCAGGTTCCTCTGTCCATGGGATTTTCCAGGCAAGAGTACTGGAGTGGGGTGCCATCGCCTTCTCTGAGGCACCAAAGCTGCCAGATGTCAATAAGTAACTGTAGCAGGGGGCTAGAAGATGGTGGCTTCTAATCTCATGTGCCTATGGAAAGGTTTCTGGGGAGGGAGAGCTTTCCAAGAAGAAATGAAAAAGGGCAGCTGAGGATAATGCATCTGAAGAAGGTGGCTACATTGGGGAAGAAAATCAAGAACCTGAAATAAAAGAACATTTGGCAAATAGTTTAATCTGAATATTTCAGGCTCTGCTTGGCAAGGACAGAAAATAACATCTGTTAGAAGTAGTGATGATGAGATTTGAAGGAAACTGAGTGGTATTAGGTTGAGAGTCCAGCAATGTTCTAATCTCATTTAGCCCAGAACTCCTACTCCTTATGAGGTTACCGAGAGAGACCTGTGTGCAAAGGGGAAATGTCTTGATGATTTTGTGACTACTGCTGGTGAAATCCACTCCTTAGAGACGTCTCTGGTTAGCTGTGCTGCGACTCAGGGCTATCCCCATGATCTAAGGAACCACCTCTGTGAGAGAGCAGCCAGCATAGGTTCTGGTTTCTTCAAAATGGTCAGCAAAGGAAGTCATCCTAGAGGTTGAATGGGACAGCTCAGTTAACTTGCCCCAATACCTCACTGATTTCCCGGCACAGTATGAATAAACTGTTTATATTTGTAAAGGAATAAATATTACTGATTTATTTTTTATTTGATCAGTTCTTTCACCCATTTGAAGGTAAGCTCCAGGAACATCGGGAGCCTCTTTTCTTCCCCAAGCTCTGTTCTCACTGCCTAGGACACTATGGCACATAGTGGGTGCTCCCTGAATAGAGGCAAAATGTCCCAGCAACTCTGCATTTTCCATCTCCCAAGGAGAGATGAGAGCCGTTGGATTCTTTTGAAAAAAGAAGTTCCCAAGACACAGGTCTGGTCTATGAAGGCTCGGCAAGTAAGATATCCTGTCTTGCTGTGCACAAGTCTCTGCTCGACTTCTTTCAAATCCATCAAATAAATGATGGCTGGTCTCTTTAAAGATTGCTTTCCTGGGGGCACCAGTTTGCCTATTTCATATCAGCAAGCAGGTTCCTCGTGGTGGACAGGGTTAGTAGACAAGGCTTCTAGTATACTTAGATGCTGCAAACAGAGTGCTTGTTATCATTGATGCATTTTTTTGTTGGTGTACATGCTGTAACAGAAAGACTACAGATGTCTAGCGATTACATGCTCAGGGATTGGGTTCCCAAGGGGATTTTTTTCCCTCATATTACTCCATTTAAAAAAAAAAAAAAGAAATATATTCTTTGAACAAAGAATCCAGTGGGAGTCATGCATTAAATAGGCATAGGTTATGCATTCTTTGACATACAAATTTTTTAGCCCCAAAGTATTTTTGCCTAAAAAGAGTATGATTCTCATTTTCCTAATTCTTTATTTTTCTGATTCTGTGTATTAAAGGATTCTGGGGAGGATATTAAGCTTCCAGTAAGCATGATTTAAAATGTCATTTGAGAATGAGAAGGCCCTGCTTACTGCATTATTAAATCTTTTCCTGCCTAATACTGGGAGCCGACAGAAACAATATTCTGTTTGTTCAGATTCAGAGAAAAGAAGTGGAATTCAAATACTTGCTGTTTAATATATTCTGAAGCTTCAAATTTTCTATATGTTATGCTTAAAAACAAGAGGAGATGCAATCATAGAAGCTAATCTATACTCAGATGTTATCATCTTTCACTCTGTGCTGACTTATGATTTTGAAACATTCAGCTTATAAAGACAATGATTTTTTCCTGAATTAATTTTCTCCCATGTTTGATTAGGAAGGGAAGCAGAACTTGCCACCCTTACATATGCTTCTTTGGCATAAAGATTGTTTTGAGCAGATTATATTTTAAGAAGAAGCGGACTTAGGAAGTACAGCAGTAAAGGAATCCACTTGCCGATGCAGGAGATGCAAGAGACATGGGTTCAATCCCTGGGTCAGGAAGATCCCCTGGAGAAGGAAATGGCAACCCACTCCAGTGTTCTTGCCTGGGAAACCTCATGGACAGAGTAGCCTGGTGGGCTACAGTCCAAAGAGTTGCAAAGAGTCAGACGTGACTGAAGTGACTGAGCATGTTAGCCTTCTGTAAGATACATGTACATTTATAAGAGAAATCTCCATTTGTAAGGGTGTCTCCTTCTCTGTACCAGGAAGAGAAGGATGACTGTAAATGTCCAGAAACATTTATTATCAATGGAGACAGCAAGTAACCTAAATCTGCATAACAACCTTACCCTTGTTTATTGTGTTTTGCCTGATAACCTCTCATAACTGACTCCCCCCATCCCCAACTTCTTCATTTGTTTTTAGCTGGAGATGATATTTAAGGGGGTGACTTTGGCCACTTCAGGAGTCACTTAGATTTCTTCAGTCTTTCCCTTGTGTGTAGGAGGCATACATGCTGTTAACATTCTATTGTTTTCCTCCTGTGATGTGAGTCTTGGCCAAGAACCTAGGAGGATAGTGGGAAAATTATTTTTCCTCTCCCACCATTCTTTGAATGATTTCAAAAACAAGTCTTATAAAATTGATGTCTTTTTGTTTTGTTGGTTGAATTTTCCCTAAGTTGAAATGACTTCTCTACAAGGATCCTGTGTTTAATATGTAAGGATGGTATTATTTGTAACTTCTGCCTTAAATATGTAAACATGACCACAAGGATGCTCCAGATCCATACAGACTGCATCCTGTACTGTGCAGCATTCCCCCTCCCCCCAGGTTCCGGCTGCAATCACTATGAGTGCCTTCAACCACTTGGCACATGTGAGCTTTCGTCTTGGAGGAAGTGCAGTGATTTCCATTGGACTGACCACATTTTTCTAAACTAAAATGGAAAACGCATGAATATGTTAGGACAGGAGATTGTGGCCTATTGGCCCCATTTGTTTCTGTCTTTCCCCATGTCAAGTAGGAAGAACTCGTGTTTGCAGGCCTACCTTAAACTCCTTAAAATTGGATTACAAGAGGCAGTCTCTGTTGACATGAAACAGGCTCATCTTGTAATGACTTGGTGTCTTAAAGGTCTGTGCAGTGGTTGTGAACCTGAACTCTGGCAGCCCAATGAAGAGGTTTGAAACTTGGCACCAGAGTTTACTTGTTATGTTTAGTCTGGGTGAGCCATTTAATCTCTCTGTGCCTCAGTTATTTTGTCATCTGTGAAATGAAGACAATAAATGCAGTTAGCTTAAACAGTTGCTGTGAGGAGCAAATGCCTATGAAAAATGATCGGACAATGCCTAGCATGCAGTGAGTGGTAGTTGGGAATCCACTGTTTCTCTGAAGGTCCTAAACTGAGTCTGGAGTGGGCTATGAGGATTAATGGGGGAAGGAGCCCAGTCTCCCAGGAGGAAGCTGGAATGGAGGGCCCTGGGCTTTGACCTTCCTGGGTGAGGTCCAAGAAGAAGGAGATGGGTAAAGAAGGCAAAATAGGGGGAAATCAGTGAGAAAAGAGGACTTCCCGGGACCATTGATGATGTTCCATTTTGAGTACAAGGGCACCAGAAGGGAAAAAAGGGAAAAAAAGTGTGTGTCCTTCAGTAGACACTGACTATGGTTAGGATATACTCACAGTTTTCTCAGTCTTGTGATAGACCACACTTCCAGATGTGAGGGGCCTCATGTAATCAGGACACTGAAGACCTTGATGTTACTTTTCAGAAGATGCATGCTGGTATAACTCACCTGAATACTAGAATATTAGAATAATCAGGATATTTTGACAATTTATGCAAACCTTGGAAAATATATTTGAAATTGAGACTGTAGCAACAAACCTGGGCTATGGTTTTGGCATGTCCCTGTAAGGACAATTCAGCAGATACCTGGCCACACATCTGGTCCCACTGCCGTAGGAGGGTCACTGTAGAGGTATGTGAAAGGCCTCTGTCTTCTGCTGAGCTACTTGATATGTAGGCACAGAACAGTCACTCTTTTCTCACTCAGTTTAATCATGAGTGTAGGTCAAGCTTTATCACCCAGTATACACCTTTGTGGAAGATTTATTTAAGGCAGGTGAATTATTCTCTTCTAGTCAAGGTGAAATGCTTAGGTGATTTATTAGTGGAGTGTGAGAAAGTTGTCTCATTGGAAGAAAGATGGCAGATTTTTAATAGGGTGAAACCTGAGAGAACAGTCTAGAAAACAGATTAACTGAAGAGTCTCCAGATTGCTTGATATGTTGCTCATTAATGCATGCTTGTACCTTTCATTTCCCACATGGCCATGAGCTTTGGAATGCTTTATAGAATAATCAGACATAAAATAAAAGAGTTTAAAATTATGTCCATCTTTGTAAATGTCAAAATAGTACATTGAACATTTTGATTAATTAAAAAGTCTATATCTTCTAAATGAATATTAAAACCTCTTTGAATCGAAAAACCGAGTTTCTGAGAGCCACAGATGCATGACACTTGGAGAAGAACAGGAAGAGAAATCTGGCTGAGAACCATAACCTGTTCGAGCCAGAAGGAGCATTGAAGACTCTACAGTCTAGACTTGTCAATTTATAGGTGAAGAAACTGACACCTGGGCACCTGCATCATCATGATCATATTCAACATGGTACATTTCTTTTCTCACTCACGATTAGACCCCATGTCTTTTCTGTTTTCAGGTGACACATTTTTTCTAGTTCCCACAGCGGTCAGATCATTAGTTGAGTGTATTTGCAAAGCAGGAAGAAGCTGTCATTTCCTGTTACTCTTGTAGAGTCACCTGTAGAGTTTAAATTGTCTTGAGGAATCTCACACAGGGTTTTAGAATAAAGATGGGACTCAATGTTTTTTCTGCGAGTCTCTTCAGAGTGGTGTCACACCTGGAATTTGGCTGTGCTTAGGGCATTTTTTACCTGCCTAGTCTCTATGCTGAGGATGGGGTTCATGGTGATGTTCTTTGAAGCCATAGTCAAGGGAGTTAGGGGGATGGCAATGTTTGGAGCTGTGGAAGCAAAGCCTACTGCTCTGAAACAGACTT
This sequence comes from Madoqua kirkii, assembly GCA_006408675.1. Lineage (NCBI taxonomy): Eukaryota > Metazoa > Chordata > Mammalia > Artiodactyla > Bovidae > Madoqua > Madoqua kirkii. Next base: position 19,330 of record SJYC01109725.1, read on the forward strand.
TAGGACATTGGCCACTGGGGAAATCTCAAGATTTTCCATTCTATGATTGTCAATCAAGGAATTTCTTTGGGGACTCTGTCCCAAAGGCCAACGGAGGCAGTGCTATGAGGCATTTATAATTGTGAATATATTTCTCAGTACCATCAGCGAATGACCAGGCTTAGGATCCAGACTTCATCTGGAAAGAGAAAAACACATTTTGAAAAATGGAAACAAAAATTCTTAAGCCATGGCTGATGGATTTTGGGGGCAGAAATAGTACCAACAGGCCCTTAAGATGAATGCTGCAAAATCGTCCAACAGCTACTGGCACTATCAACCCAGGGGTAGGAGAGACAGATGTAAAAATGAAGTCAGCATCCAACATAGACCTTCCAGGCTCTTGACCTGGTTGAACTGCCTTTGGGAATCTTTCAGGAAAATTTTGGGTGGTTCCAATCTTGGAAAATATGGGCCTTTATTGTTGCTGTTTTTCAGTCTCTAAGTCACGTCCAATTCTTTGTGACTCCATGGACTGCAGCTTGCCAGGCTTCCCTGTCCTTCAGTATTTTCCAGAGTTTGCTCAAACTTACGTCCATTGAGTCAATGATGACATCCAACCCTTTAATTCTCTGTAATACCTTTCCTCTTGCCCTCAGTCTTTCCCAGCATCAGGGTCTTTGCCAGTGAGTCAGCTTTTCCCATCAGATGGCTAAAGTATTGGGGCTTCAGCTTCAGCATCAGTCCTTTCAATTAGTATTCATAGTTGATTTCTTTTAGGATTGACTGGTTTGATCTCCTTGCAGTCCAGTTCAGTTCAATTCATTTCAGTCACTCAGTCATGTCTCACTCTTTGCTACCCATGGACTGAAGCATGTAAGGCCTCCTTGTCCATCACCAACTCCTGGAGTTTACTCAAACTCATGTCCATTGAGTCTTTGATGACATCCGACCATCTCATCATCTGTCTTCCCCTTTTCCTCCCACCTACAATCTTTCCCAGCATCAGGGTCTTTTCAAATGAGTCAGTTCTTCACATCAAGTGACCAAAGTTTTGAAGTTTCAGCTTCAACATCAGTCCTTCCAATGAATATTCAGGACTAATTTCCTTTAGGATGGACTGGTTGGACCTCCTTGCAGTACATGGTACTCCCAAAAGTTTTCTCCAAAGGCACAGTTCAAGAGCATAAATTCTTCAGTGCTCAGCCTTCTTTATTGTCCAACTCTCAAATCCATGCATGGCTATGGGAAAGACCATAGCTTTGACTATATAGACCTTTGTCAGCAAAATGTCTTTGCTTTTTAATATGTAGTCTAGGTTGGTCACAGCTTTTCTTCCAAGGAGCAGATGTCGTTTAATTTCTTGGCTGCAGTCACCATCTGCAGTGATTTTGGAGCCCAAGTGAACAAAATCTGTCACTGTTTCCACTTTTCCCCCATCTGTTTGCCATGAAGTGATGAGACCAGATGCCATGATCTTAGTTTTTTGAATGTTGAGTTTCAAGCCAGGATTTTCGCTCTCCTCTTTCACTTTCATCAAAAGGTTTGTTCAGTTCCTCTTCACTTTCTGCCATTAGGGTGGTGCCATCTGCATATCTGAGGTTGTTGATATTTCTCCCGGCAATCTTGATTCCAGCTTGTGCTTCATCCAGCCCAGCATTTCTCATGATGTACTCTGCATAGAAATTAAATAAGCAGGGTGACACTATACAGCCTTCATTTGCTCCTTTTCCATTTTAAGGTGTTATAAATTAAAAAAAAAATAAACTCAAATTGGTTAACTAGCTAAGTGTTTTTTCCTTCACTTTATGGAATAAAAATTGTTCAACCAGCAGCATATTTTCCCTGCTGAACCATGATTATTTCAGAAAATCTATTATTGGACAGTTTTGAGAATTGTGATTAGAGAATGAATCGTTACTGGTCAGCAGCTGTCTCATCAGTTTCTTCCCTTGGAATTAAAGTCTTTCTGAAAGAGATTGATTTAGGGATTACCACGTAATCTCAGGAATAATCACACTCACTTCTTGAGGCATTAAAAATATAGATGAAATGATACATCATCTTTCTACTTTACTCCATATTTAATGTCCTTTTATCATTCTTCTTTAACTACAGGCTGAAGTTCAAAATCCTTTGATTGTGATGTTTAAGGTCCTTATCAATCTGATTGAAGACAATCTCTCCTGACCTCTCTTTACTCCATCCCCAGAGCTGGATAATACCAGCAGTCGTACCAAGTGACTTTCCTTTCCTCTAACAAATCTTCTTTTGCTCCCTTTATGCCATGTCCCCAGAGAAGTAATGGCACCCTACTCCAGCACTCTTGCCTGGAAAACCCCATGGATGGAGGAGCCCTGGTAGGCTGCAGTCCATGGGGTTGCTAGGAGTCAGACACAACTAAACAACTTCACCTTCACTTTTCACTTTCATGCAGTGGAGTAGGAAATGGCAACCCACTCCAGTGTTCTTGCCTGGAGAATCTCAAGGATGGTGGAGCCTAGTGGGCTGCCATCTATGGGGTTGCACAGAGATAGACATGACTGAAGCAACTTAGCAGCATGCCATGTCTCATGCTCTTTTCTCTAACTGAAATACAGTCCCCTCATTCTCCTTTTTTCAAGGGCTAACACAAGTCTTTGATGATTTCTCCAATAGGAGTAGCTGCTATGGATTCAGTACACAATCCATGCCAGGGATTTGCCAAGTGGTTTTTCTATTTAAGTCTCTTTCCTATTCCCTTTCTACCAATGAGAGCCTTGAGGCTCAGAAACATGTTTATTTCCTAGTGTCACATAGCTTGTAAGGGGAAAAGTCAGTATTCAAACCAAGTTGTGGCTGACTGTAAAGCTCACAGTCTTAATCCACCTATCCACTACACATGCAGACATACCTCTCTGTCCTCCCTGTACAACCCTTTAGTCATTGCACTTTTATGCCACTTATCTGTTTGAGTTGCTTATATACCTGTTCAGTTCAGCTCAGTGCCTAGTCGTGTCCAACTCTGCAACAGCATGGACTGCAGCACACCAGACTTCCCCGTCCATCACCAACTCCTGGAGCTTGTTCAAACTCATGTCCATTGAGTAAGTGATGCCATCCAATCACCTCATCCTCTGTTGTCTCCTTCTCCCACCTTTAGTACTTCCAATGAATTTTCAGGACTACATTCATTTAGGATTGACTAGTTGGATCTCATTGCAGTTGAAGGGACTCTTTAGAGTCTTCTCAAAGCACCACATTCAAAAAGCATCAGTTCTTTGGCACTGAGCTTTCTTTACAGTCCAACTCTCAGGTCCATACATGACTACTGGAAATACCATAGCTTTGACTAAATGGACTTTTGTTGGCAAAGTAATATCTCTGCTTTTTAATATGCTGTCTAGTTTGGTCATAGCTTTTCTTCCAAGTAGCAAGTGTCTTTTAATTTTATGGCTTCAGTCACCATATGCAGTGATTTTGGAGCCCCCCAAAATAAAGTCTCTCACTGTTTCCATTATTTCCTCATCTATTTGCCATGAAGTGATGGGACCAGATGTTATGATCTTAGTTTTCTGAATGTTGAGTTTTAAACCAACTTTTTCACTCTCCTCTTTCATTTTCATCAGAAGACTGTTTCATTTTTCTCAGCTTTCTGCCATAATGGTGGTGTCATCTACATATTGGAGGTTATTGATATTTATCCTGGAAATCTTGATTCCAGCTTGTGTTTCATCCAACTTGGCATTTTGCATTACATACCCATCTCCCTTGCTAATTCATGAGCTTTTCAAGAAGACAGGCCACTTGTATTCATCACGTAGTCCCAGGACCTGGAAGTGCACCTGGTGCTGACTAGAAGCTCAGTAAACATTTGAGGCTCCAAGGGTTACAAGTGAGGTCCTCCTGAATATCTATGCTCCCTGGAACTCAGTATCCATTCAAGGAGACTTAATATACTCATGTGGAACAAAATTGCAAAAGAGAAATCCGTGCTTTGTCACTAAACATATGCAAAGCTCGAGCGGGGATGTCAGTGTGTCTGTCTGGATTTGCGCCCCTTCTCCTGTCTTGGGCCAAGACAAGGCAGACACTCAGGGAAGTGGCTGAAGTCCAAGGGCTGGGGAGTTGACCTGAACCAGTACTGAAAGTCAAGAGTGTCCCTCCTCCAAAGCGCTGGCTGGCATGGCAGTAGTGAACCTAACTGGTCGGGGCTTCACCTCCAGGATGGGGACGCTGAGAATCACTACTTTTCTGACTTGGCACCTGTGGGCCCTGGCAAGGGAGCTCCACAAGTTGGCCTGGCAGAGGGGACTAGTTGTAGATAACTGGGATGTAGGCTCTGGAATCAGCCAATCTCAGTTTGAATCCAAGTCTGACTTTTTGTAACCTTTGACCTTTGAGATTTTTCACTTGTCTTCAATCTCTTTACTAGGAAAGTGGAAATAATACAAAAACTTAGCTCACAGATGCTTGGAGGAAGTTACATAGATAAATAGATGTAAAACACAGGAAACAGTGCCTGGTGCATGTTTGCACTTTATAACCGAGCTTGACTTTTTTTTTTTTTCCTCCAGCTTTTAAGGTCAAGAATAGTTGTATGTATCAAAGGTATATAATGAGGCCAGAATTGCCACGGTTCAGTAGTACTACTTTTTTTTTTTTTTTTTAAACCTTAGTCCTTTCAGTTGATATTGACTAAAACCTGAGCAAGTGACACCCACCATAGTGAAATCCCAATATATGGATACCAATAAGCTTTGGAGCTAGAAACAGCTTAAAAACTCATTGGATAAAATCCTTTCTTGACTCATGAGAAAGACAAGTCAAGTGGCTTGCCCATGGTAACAGGAAATTGATGGTGGAATTAGGACTAGACCCAATCTATCATTTATTCAAAGACAGAGGAAGTCTTTGAAGAAAAAAAAAAATTATCATCCACAGAGAGACACTATTTTAGACATATCTATAGTAGTCAGGGTGGAGATCTATGATCATGACAATGAAATAAGACATTCTATTTTGCTGGAACGATGCTCTCTTAGGAAGTGTTCAGATTTCCTGTCAATTAAGCAAATTTCTTGGGTGACCATTCAAAACTGAACTATTGTATCTCAATAGGGGAAGAATCTGTATCAAACAACATAATTATTATTGGGAATTCTTCTAAATGCACTGATTGTGTTATTGTTGTTGCTATGGTGGGTTTCAGGATTACTTAAGTAAACTAAATTGGGGTGAAGGTATACTTAAACAGAGTAATCTCAAAATGAGACTTTTAGAAAATTCCCTTCTACCTATTTCCTATTCCTTTTCCCTTTCTACCTATTCTACAAGGGCTTCCCTTGTGTCTTAGCTGGTTAAAGACTTTGCCTGTAGTGTGGGAGACCTGGGTTCGATCCCTGAGTTGGGAAGATCCCCTGGAGAAGGGAAAGGCTACCCACTCCAGTATTCTGGCCTGGCAAATTCCACTGAATCTATAGTCCATGGACTCGCAGAGTTGGACACGACTGAGTGACCTTCACTTTCACTTTAGAAAATTATAGATGGAAGAGTAAGAACAAGAGTATGTTATTTGAAAAAAAAAAAGATTGTTTGCTTGTAAAATAGTCAAGTGCTAGTGAAAGTTTGGTCTTGGATTTTAATTACCCACCCCTGGAGATACTGTTCAGAAGCTTATCATAATAATGTTAAATTCAATATTAAGATAATATTGCAGCTTTTGTTGCCGTGGAGATCATAGGACTCCAGCAGAGGCTAAAGTAGATTGTTCTGTTGCTATCAATATGGGAAATATAGACATGTACATATCTTATGATGTGAATTGTTTTTTTGTAATTATAAAATGATGTATGCTTATGGTTTATAGTTTAGAAAATATATACAAATTGTAAAGAAAATAAAATTCATCTAGATTCTCAACACCCAGATGCTGCTGTCACTTATTTTTCGATATACTTTTCAACAAATACTTTTTAGTACCTCCCATGTATCAGGCAGGTCCTGTTCTGGGTACTGGGAATACAGCCATGAATGAGGCCAAGATCCCTGTGTCATGGAGCTTATATTCCAGCAGTAGGAGACAGACAATAAAGATTATTTTTACTGTTCAGTCACCAAGTCGTGTCTGATTCTTTGCAACCTCATGAAGTGCAGCATGCCAGACTTCCCTGTCCTTCATTATCTTTTGGAGTTTGCTCAAACTCCTGTCCATTGAGTCAGTGATGCTATCTACCCAACTCTTCCTCTTCCACCCTCTTCTCCTTTTGCCTTCAATATCTTGCAGTGACAAATTTGCATGAATACAAGTGCTCCAAATAAAACAAGACAACAAAATAGAGCAATGGTTCTCAAATGGAAAGTGCATCAGCATCCCTTGAACTGTTTCTTAAAACACAGATTTCTGGTAAATTTGGGGCGGATTCTGTGAACTGGTATTTCTAACCAAGTGCTGGATGACGCCCATGCTGTTGGTCCCAGGGTAGGAAGGAGTGGCTGTTCTTCACCAAAGGGTTAGTAAAGGATTCTGACAACACGAGTTTAGACATTAAACTTGAGAAAGAAACCATAAAAATAGCAAAGAGGAATAACAAGCTTTGATACAGGGATGGGAAAGACTGGAGTGGGATCCAGTGTGACTGACCCATAGCATGTGAAAGGATGACCAGATGAATAGTAGTTTGGTATGTTTCATGTCATCAGTTTTGTTCTCTCCAGTTCTCTATGTCTGTTCTCTGCTGA
>SJYC01109726.1:0-20903 GCA_006408675.1 Madoqua kirkii
TTTTACTTCTTCCTTTTCAACCTGGATGCCTTTTATTTCTTTTTCTTGCCTAATTGCCCTGGCAAGATCTTCTAGAACAATGTTGAATAGGAATGGTGAGAGTAGACATCTTTGATCTGTTCCTGATTTTAGGTGGAAAGCTTTCAGTATTTCACTATCAAGTATAATGTTAGCTGTAGGGTTTTTGTACATGCTGTTTATCAGGTTGAGGGATAAGGTGAAATTTATTTGAAACTGGAAGGCCATCACCAATAAAGGAACTCTCAGGCCCAGTTGTATTTTCTCTCTTCCAGTTTGGCATAATTCTGTTTCATATTATCTAAACAGGGGGAGAATGCCTTACAGGACAGACCTATACCTTATTCTGGGTTTCAATTTCAGAGGAATGTTTCTGGATTGTCTCATTTCCCAGGGAAATGTTTTAAAAATACAGCCTACTGAGAACTGTCAGATACTTAATAATTAATTTATAAAACATAAGATAGCAGGCTTTGAGCTATGACTTTGCTATTAATAGTTTGGTGAAGTTTGGGTTCTGTCAGTATATCTCATCTTTTCCTTAATCTCCTTGATGGGAGCATGAGAATAGGGGGAGAACATGGAGGACTCTCTTATATATGATATCTGGAAAAGTAGTGGTATGTATGACAGGATTTCCTGGGTTCAAATCCTTGCTCTGCCACTTATGAACTTGGCAAGTTATGCGATCTGTATGTGTCTCAGTTTCCGCATTTGAAAAATGGGTGTGATAAAAATAGTGATGATGGTGATAATAATAAAACCTACCTTATACGGTTATTGTGAAGAATAAATGAGTTATTGTGTATAAATGTACTTAGAACAGTTCTTGGAATTATAGTGAACTCTATTTATGTACTTGCAATTAGGTTGTGGTGTTCAGAAACAAAACATAGGTTTAGGAGCCAGATAAATCCAAGTTGAAATCCTTGCTCAACTGCTTTTGCCAACTATGTGGCCACTGACAAATTACTTCATCTCCCCGAGCCTTGGTTTTCTCATTCTGAGGAGGAAACACAGCTTACTTTACATGCTTATTAGAAGGAACAAATTAGATAATTCCTGTGAAATACCTAGCACAAAATAATTGTTGAACAAGTGGCAACCGACTATGCTGCTTTACTTATATTTTCCTATTTGAAGGCCAGTGAGGTACTATCACAGAACTTCTCATGCTTATTTAATAGTTCAGGTCTGGGGATGGCAAAAGCAAATCCCACAGGGAGCTTTAGTTTAAAAAAATTATTTCTAAAATTACAAAAGTAGCATATACTTATAAAAAATTCAAACTTTCAAAAGTATATAGTGAAAAGTAAAAATCTTTTTATACCCATTCACCCACCCACTTTACTTCCCCTCTCAGAAACAGCAATGCCAACAATTTCGTGTATATCCATCCAGGCCTTCTATGTATATACATACATATGAACACATACATAAGAATATATGCATGCACATGTATGGTGGTTGTGGTGGTTCAGTCATTAAGTTGTGTCCAACTCTTGTGACCCCATGGACTGCAACCTGCCAGGCTCCTCTGTCCATGGGATTCTCTGGGCAAGAATACTGGAGTGGTTTGCCATTTCCTTCTCCAGGGGATCTTCCCGACCCAGGGATCAAACCCGGGTCTCCTGCACTGCAGGCAGATTCTTTACCAACTGAGTTACAAGAAAAGCCCCACTACCACCACTACCTATATATATATAGGGCTTCCCTGGTGGTGCAGAGGTTAAAGCGTCTGCCTGCAATGTGGGAGACCTGGGTTCGATCCCTGGGTAGGGAAGATCCCTTGGATAAGGAAACGGCAACCCACTCCAGTATTCTTGCCTGGAGAAACCCATGGACGGAGGAGCTTGGTGGGCTACAGTCCACGGGTTGCAAAGAGTTGGACATGACTGATGACTTCACTTTCACACACACACACACACATATATATATAAAATTCTGTGACTTTCTAATTTTCCTCATCAGTATGCCTTTGACATCTTTCCATTTGAGTATGTAAATATTTACCTCATTCTTTTTAATGACTATTCAGTCATCTATATGATGGATGTGTCAGAGGTTTAATTTTAAAAATCTTCAGTCATTGCTCTCAGGACAGCATCATGAGCATCCAATTGCAGTGCACTTTTTTCCCAAAGCCTGTATTTAACAATGTAGTGTGTAAATGTGCAGTTTAAGGCAAATTCATAGTTTGCCTAGATGATGAATGTCTTATTGAATTCTCAGCTATAGGGACAGAATGGAAAGCTAAGTATGTGGGCAGAAAGGAAGTTCTTTAGATAAGTCAGAAGGAAAAACAAGTCTTCAAACTATTACCAGCTTTTGAATTTTTTTTTTTTTCCTGATGGGTTCCAATATTGAGAGACTAAATGAAAAAGAAGACCAGAGTGGAAAACCAGTAAGTTCAAAAAAGACCTTGGGACGCTTGCTAAATACAAAAGTAACTGTTGATCTGGTGGATAAGACACTGAAATAACTATAATAATTAACCTTTTATGCTGAGAAGCTACGATAATAATTACTCTCTTGAATAAGAACCTAGTCCAAATAATTGAGAAATGCCAAAAAGTGATTAGCCCTGTATTCAAAATAATTACATTTATATAAATAAGCCCACAAAAAGAGAAATTAAAATTAATGCTTCCAGAACAAGCAAAAGACACTGTGTCAATTTCCAACAGTCCCAATCTGTCTATGTGCTACTGATGGAGGTGTCAGAATTCTGGGCAAGTATTCACAAAGTTCAAAAGAGTCATAACACTGAAGAAATGTGGTTATAAGAGAAGAATATGTGTATAGATGGAATCATGGAAATCATGGAAATATCGCTCACTGTAATATCTGAGCAGGAGGTTGCAATCAAAGCAGTCAACAATTAGAAAGTACAAGGCCTTAACTCCCACAGAATTTTTGGTATAAGCAGCTCTGACGGCGCACAGAACTGTTGTAAGATACTTTGTGAGAAAGCTTTGTCAATGGTAACGCCTTCCTTAATGACATCTGGAAACAGCTGTTTTGCTCCCAAAGACAGCAATATGTTGAAGCCTGCCAAACACAGATAATAAGAGGTACTTACCTATCATTAACAAAATTATGCTTTCTTTATTGACAGAAAAGATCTGTTCACATTGTGAGAGGAGTACATTACAGAACTAGTGAAAAGCTATTGAAAAGTATCATACGGATGGCTGCAAAGCAGTGATTCCCAGCCCTAAATCTGCCACCTTCTAGGATCATCATGAGCTTTCAGAAAACATCTCAAAACAAAATTAAATTTGAGGCACTTTAATTTTAAAAAATGATATGCCGTACGGCATTTTAAGGAAAAGGGGGAGATGTTATAAAATCAAGCTAACAATAGCAGTGTGTTATAAATTCCCACAAGGTTGGGAGCCAATGATGGTCAGACTGGGATATAACATAGATTCAGCAGTAGTTCTTTTGAATTCAGAACACTCTACCAAGGCACATCATCAAAACAGTTATAAGCAAATGCATGAGTTTTCTGTTTTTCACACAAATAGTAATCTGTGAATTCTGTCTCCAAGTTTTGGAGAATTTTTGTAGTTAAACATTTCCTGAATGTCTAAAAACATATTCCAATGTGAGCAACAAAATCACCCTTCATTAAAGAAATATTTATTGAGAGCATGCTATAGGCCAGGTACTGATATACACATTGCTGGATAGAAAGTTTATATCAATCATGTATAGGAGTAACTGTTTTCTTAAGCTCTTGGGATAGCATATTAGAAAATATCTGTAGCAATAAATTAGTAAAAATAGTAATTCATTGTCATTTACCCTTTCTTTGAATACCAACCAGTAAGATTGGACACTTTTTCATATGACAGTCTGTATGGTCATTTGACATTTTGAATAATCTGCTCACATCCTATGTCCATTTTCTACTGGTCTTTTTTTAGCTTCTTTTTTAATTGGAGGAAAATTGCTTTACAATGTTGTGTTGGTCTCTGTTGTACAACAATGCAAATCTGCCATAATTATACACATATCCCTTCCCTCTTGAGCCTCCCTCCCCTACTCCCACCCCACCCCTCCAGGTCATCAGAGAGCGCCAGGCTGGACTCTGTGTCATATAGCGACATCTCACCAGCTCTCTGTTTTACACATGGTAGCGTATATATGTTGATGCTACTTTCTCCATTTGTCCCTCTCTCTCCTTCCCCCACGGTGTCCACAAGTCCATTCCATCTGCGTATCCTTTACTTCCCTGCAAAGAGGTTCATTTATACCATTTGTGAAGGCTCTTTACATATTACTATTAGCTGTCTCTTATACACATCTCTCTTGAGCCTCCCTCCCCTACTCCCACCCCACCCCTCCAGGTCATCAGAGAGCGCCAGGCTGGACTCTGTGTCATATAGCGACATCTCACCAGCTCTCTGTTTTACACATGGTAGCGTATATATGTTGATGCTACTTTCTCCATTTGTCCCTCTCTCTCCTTCCCCCACGGTGTCCACAAGTCCATTCCATCTGCGTATCCTTTACTTCCCTGCAAAGAGGTTCATTTATACCATTTGTGAAGGCTCTTTACATATTACTATGCCATCTATCTGACCTTGCTGTCTTTGAGTAGGAGCTTCCAGAGACAGCCAAATTCGCTCTATAATTGTCAGATTTGAAGTCAGTTAATGTTGTCAAATATTTTTATAAGGTCTTTGAGTATCCTGGAGTCATTGTATTTCTGTTCACTTCTCCTATTTCTGCACATAATCTAATTTTATGTACACTAAAATCAGGTTATACCATCGCTAAATGGATTCTAGGAGTGTCCAATAGACAATATTGTTCAATAGTCAATAAAGAGGAAATTGGACTATAATCTTGCCAGTGATTTAAAACAAAACAAAAAAACCCTGAAAGATCTTACTATAGTTGCCACCATCAACTGGCTCATCATTCTTGAAGTTGGCATTAACGGCAGCATCTTTGGAATATTTCAACACATTTTTAGTACTGTGTATATTTAGAAAGGACTTCATTGCCATCTAAGGCACACTCTATCACCCTGCTTAAAAACAATCTTAGCAGGCATACACAATTAGGTCCTAGAGATTTGTGGATTTGAGAGCAATACTGACCTTTTCACTGGAAATAGCAGAAGTTAATTTAAGGTGATATCAGTGTGGCCCAGTAACTTGAGCCATCATCCTCGATGACAGATTAGGTATTAAAATTTCCATAGAATTCTTTTCTCTCTGTGATTCAGACTCAATAAACATTTGCTGATCCTAACAGGTGCCTGGTACTTTCACATACACTCTTCTGATCCTCACCACCAATCCATTATTTTATATTGGCATCTTGATGTTCATGTGAAGAAATTGTAACTCAGAGAGGTTCTATGATTTGTTCATGGTCATGTTAAGTGGCAGAGATGGAACTTGAAGCCAGATTTTCCAAGTCTAAGCCTGGTGTTCTGATGATGACACAACTGCCCTCCTCAGCAAGACTGGTCAGGACATGTATTAATAAATGCCCCAGGCAGCCTCACATCCTGGTGCCTCTTCAATATATTAAAAATATATGCTCAAAATTTATTTAATGAGAGTAGGGAGAGACTGAGATCCTCTTAATAAAAGTGTAAACCTTTTGCATTATGTTCAAATTAAAGAATTTACCACATATACTTGTCACAATAACAGCTGCCATTTATTGAGCACTTACCATCGTCAGGTATGAACCACTCCACATAAACTATCTCCTTTAATCCTAAGAGACTGGCATCATCATCATCACCATCACATACTGATCCCCATTCAGTATGTGAGGCCCAAGGTTAAGTGACTTAGCCAAGGTCATACAGTTAATAGGGAAGTGAGAATTTAAGCTCAAGGCAGTCTGACACCTGAGCCTTTGAGTTTAACCACTATGATTTACCGACTTCAACTGCAGTAAAACTCTAAATTAGCATTTTAACCTACTCATTTCTTACTTTGATTTGTTTTGTTTTGTTACTCAAAACTGAATACAGTAGAGGTAATTTACATGGATATAGTGACAAAATTATATTTAAAAGATTTCGAATCCCCCCCCCACCTTTATCGTTTGTTTGCTTTTGTTTTCTTGATAACAGACCATTTCCTATTTTACTTTAGTTTTTGTTTTGTCTTCAGTTTCCTTTTGCAATTTTCAAACCAGGCAACTTTCAGGGAAGTGTATTAGAGGATTTAAAACTCAGATAAGAAAATAAACCCCTCATTCTTGATAAACAGCACTGTAGCAAGCATTATGGTATTTCACAATCTCCGCTCATGGTGGAGCATTGCCCACTTTAAGCAACTCCCAGCTTGCTAATCTCACAGTTGGTGGCAACCCTCTAACTTGCATGTGCTCATCACAAAAATTATATGGTTGGCACCAGTAAGAACTCCTGGCTCTTTTTGCTTTTGACTTTTTTTTTTACTCAAGGACCCAACAAACTTAGCAAGAGAGATGGCCAATTTCCATCTCACAAATTATTTTGGAAAGAACTGGAAGAAACCCAAAGCGGTCAGCACCATATTTATAATTTATCCCAGAGGTTTTCTAACACCCCTTTCAAATTGGCACCCCAGGCAGTTGCCTCACTGGCCCTTTGCTTAATCGCCATTCCTGTTTCTGGAAGCTATAAAGGAACCGATGGGTCTAATAAAATTTTCACGATTATGCAGAATTCAAGAGTTGAAGAAGGAAGGTATAGTTGGGTACATACATATTGATTCATATATTAAAAGATAATTTTCTATGAGTTTTGGCTGAACCTAATGGACATATAGATTCCAGAGCAAAATCCATTTGGTGGGTTTCCTCACCTTGCTATTTGTAAACAGGTAAAACCTGATTATAATGAATGCCATCGGGCAGTTGTAGCCTGCAGGTTGAATACTGATGCTGACAGCTGTGTAATTACAATGCAGTTTTATTACAGGCATTGCATATATATAATTATAATGAAGTTTGGATAATTTAGAAAAATGACTGATCATTAGCAATGTCAGGCCATCTACCATCTGAACTTCCCCTTTGTGTTAGAGCAAAACCTACAAGCAGAACTGGAAATGAAGGGTCGTGCCTGGCAGAAAGACTCCCCTGCCCTGGCTTTAGCCTGGCCAGTAATTGAGTGTATTCTACGGAAAGCTACAGACTTTACAGACTGAGTACTTCTGGGATGAAGATCATGCCACTTCCCCTGCCCCCGGCCCCACTTGGCCAGTTTTTCCATGGGCACAAGTCTGCTTTGGATCTTAATTAGATGTCTCTAACTAGAACCGAGGGTTTCAAATCAAGTGTAGGGAGTGGAGGCAGTTTTATGTCTTGGTGCCTGAGAAAACAAAGCCTCCCTCTCTCTTATGCTGACGAGAAATGCACAGTGATCACAGTTTGGAATTTCAAATGGGAACACATAGTCTGAAAATGGAACAGAGCATCTGAAATAAGAACTGCCCCAGAAAACTTGGATAATTATAGGCATCATGTATTTTGAGTACTTACTATCTGCCAGGCACTGGGGAAAGTCCTTCCCAGGCATATTATCTCATTTAATTCTTTCAACAAACCCTAAGAAGTAGGTCTTAGAATCCTCATCTCTGCATATGAGGAAACTAAGGCACAGTGAGGTTTAGACGACTTGCCCAGGGTCATACAGCAATCACATGGCAGAACTGAGATTCAAATCCAGTTCTGACTAACTGCGAAGGTATTCTCATGATTACCAAGGGGCCCTGACAGTCTCTGAGATGTTTGTGCTGTGCTGTGCTTAGTCGTTCAGTTGTGTCCAGCTCTTTGCTACCCTATCGACTATAGTGAGCCAGGTCCTCTGTCCATGTGGATTCTCCAGGCAAGAATACTGGAGTGGTTTGCCATGCCCTCCTCCGGGGTCTCTAAGACGTTTAGGGTCTAAATAATTTCTTTGCAGAAAGTATTCAAGGTAGAAGCCAAATAAATGTTCCATTTGTATATAATCTGCACAGTTTTCATCCAAAGACTACATAAATTACAGGCAGGGTGTTTAGACATGCTATGCTCTCCTCGTTCCCTTAACATAGGGGTGGCAGCCTTCCCCACCTTAGGCTCATCCCCATAAGCCTACCCAGGATCTATTCCTGGTTAGCCAGTTTGGTCTCTGGAAAGTGAACTGCCTTGGCTCAACCTCCTTTAATCTTATTTTAACCAACAGTAACTATGAACTCAGAGACTGGATGTTTAGATATATTTTCTAATGCACATCAAAATAAATAAAGTTCATCTGTGATCATCCCAAATCATCTTGTGCCACCAGGGAGACATTTAGCCACATACAGGACAGCACTGATCTGGGTAATCTCTAAGTGACCTCCCAACCTTTACATACAATGAAACAAACTCTAAAAATAGTTCAAAAGGGATGAGACAAATTTGAGTAAGATGGCAATTTGCCCATCCTTGCTCATTTTCCTCTCTTAAAATCCCTAATCTCTGCTTTATCGTCCTCCATTTGCTGAGAATTTTGTTTCCACAGCTTTTTAGAAAAAACTGAGCACTTCCCATGGAGCAAGCTGCTTCTATTTCCACAACTGCTGACCTTCAGCTTTGTCTGACCACTCAATCTGAAGTAGCCCCTTAAAACGTTACCCTGTCTTATTTTCCCCTTAATGCTTATCACTGTTTGAAACTGTCTTGCCTGTTTGTCTCCTACGAAATAATAACTTCCAAGGGGTCACTAACTTTTAGCATAATGCCTAGCATGTAGTAAGTGCTCAAGGGGTATTTCTCAAATGAATGAAGTAGGGAATTTAAAGTTAGGGTAGGGCTGTGGAACTGAGGAAACAGAAAACATATGGAAAGCTGAACTTTGGTGATGTAATTTATCCAACAAGGCAAAATGGACAATGACTTGGGAGGGTGTAAAACTGCCTCAGGTACTTACACAACTCATTGCATCTTGAGTGCTTACTACTTTTGTGCTATCAGAGCATTGTGCTAAGGTATCCCCTGGAAACTGGCTACTGTTAAGCTCTGGGGCCTATGCCATTGGTAAGTCTCAATTGCATTCTATAACTTCTGTTTATTGAGTGACTACTACAAGTCATGCATTGCTCTATGTTAGGATACAACAATAAAGAGGACAAAATTCCAGCCCTCTGGCGAGGGTCAAATTAGGATCAGGCATGCATCTTTATTGTCTTCCCTGGTTGCTCTTGCCATCTCCTATGTGACCTATTCCAATTTATCTTGACTCATGGACCTAACATTTCCAGATTCCTATGCAATAGTGTTCTTTACAGCATCAGACTTTACTTCCATCACCAGTCACATCCACAATTGGACATTGTTTTCACTTTGGCTCTGTCTCTTTATTCTTCATGCCAAACAAGAGATGACAAGAGTGAACATCAACATTTTAGGAATCAGTGAACTAAAATTGATTGGAATGAGTGAATTTAATTCAGATGACCATTATATCTACTACTGTGGGCAAGAATCCCTTAGAAGAAATGGAGTAGCCCTCATAGTCAACAAAAGAGTCCAAAATGCAGTACTTGGGTGTAATCTCACAAATGACAGAATGATCTTTGTTCATCTACAAGGCAAATCATCAAATATCACAATAATCCAAGTCTATTCCCCAACCACTAATTCGAAGAAGCTGAAGTTGAATGATTCTATGAGGACCTATAAGACCCTCTAGAACTAACACAAAAAAAGATGTCCTTTTCATCATAGGGTACTGGAATGCAAAAATAAGAAGTCAAGAGATACTTGGATTAACAGGCAAGTTGGCCTTGGAGTACAAAATGAAGTAGGGCAAAGGGTAATAGAGTTTTGCCAAGAGAACGCACCGGTCATAGCACATACCCTCTTCCAACAACACTAGAGACGACTCTGCATATGGACATCACCAGAGAGTCAATACCAAAATCAGATTGATTCTTTCTATTCTTTGCAGCTGATGAAGTCAAGAGATACTTGGATTAACAGGCAAGTTGGCCTTGGAGTACAAAATGAAGTAGGGCAAAGGGTAATAGAGTTTTGCCAAGAGAACGCACCGGTCATAGCACATACCCTCTTCCAACAACACTAGAGACGACTCTGCATATGGACATCACCAGAGAGTCAATACCAAAATCAGATTGATTCTTTCTATTCTTTGCAGCTGAAGATGGAGAAGCTCTATACAGTCAACCAAAAAAAGACTGGGAGCTGACTGTGGCTCAGAACATGAAATCATTATTGCAAAATTCAGACTTAAGTTGAAGAAAGTAGGGAAAACCACTAGACCATTCAGGTATGACCTAAATCAAATTCCTTACAATTATACAATGGAAGTGACAAATAGATTTAAGGGATTAGATCTGATAGACAGAGTGCCTGAAGAACTATGGATAGAGGCTCATGACATTGTATAGGAGGCAGTGATCAAGACCATCCCGAAGAAAAAGAAATGCAAAAAGGCAAAATGGTTGTCTGATGAGGCCTTACAAACAGCTGAGAAAAGAGAAGCTAAAGGCAAAGGAGAAAAGGAATGCAGAGTTCCAAAGAATAGCAAGGAGAGATAAGAAAGCCTTCCTCAGTGATCAATGCAAAGAAATAGAGGAAAGCAATAGAATGCGAAAGACTAGAGATCTCTCCAAGAAAATTAGAGCTACCAAGGGAATATTACATGCAAATGAGCACAATAAAGGACAGAAATAGTATGGACCTAACAGAAGCAGAAGATCTTAAGAAGAGGTGGCAAGAACTACAAAAAAGATCTTCATGACCCAGATAACCATGATGGTGTGATCACTCACGTAGAGTCAGACATCCTGGAATGTGAAGTCAAGTGGGCCTTAGGAAGCACCACTATGAACAGAGATAGTGGAGGTGATAGAATTCCAGTTGAGCTATTTCAAATCCTGAAAGACGATGCTGTGAAAGTGCTGCACTCAATGTGCCAGCAAATCTGGAAAATTCAGCATTGACCACAGGACTGGAAAAGATCAGTTTTCATTCCAATCCCAAAGAAAGGCAATGCTAAAGAATGTTCAAACTACCACACAATTGCACTCATCTCACATGCTAGCTAAGTAATGCTCAAAATTCTCCAAGTCAGGCTTCAATGGTACGTGAACTGAGAACTTCCAAATGTTCAAGCTGGATTTAGAAAAGGCAGAGGAATCAGAGATCAAATTGCCAACATCTGTTGGCTCATAGAAAAAGCAGGAGAGTTCCAGAAAAACATCTATTTCTTCTTTATTCACTATGCCAAAGCCTTTGACTGTGTGGACAACAACCTGTGGAAAATTCTTAAAGAGATGGGAATACCAGACCACCTGACCTGCCTCCTGAGAAATCTGTATGCAGGTCAAGAAGGAATGGTTAGAACTGGATATGGAACAACAGACTGGCTCCAAATTGGGAAAAGAATACATCAAGGCTGTATATTGTCACCCTGCTTATTTAACTTATATGGAGAGTATATCAGGCGAAATGTCTGGCTGGATGAAGCACAGATTGGAATCAAGATTGTCGGGAGAAATATCAATAACCTCAGATATATAGATGACACCACCGTTATTTTAGAAAATGAAGAAGAACTGAAGAGCCTCTTGATAAAAGTGAAAGAGGAGAGTGAAAAAGTTGGCTTAAAGCTCAGCATTCAGAAAACAAAGATCATGGCATCCGGTCCCATCACTTCATGGCAAATAGATGGGAAAACAATGGAAACAGTGACAGATCTTCTCTTTTGCGACTCCAAAATCACTGCAGATGGTGACTGGAGCCAGGAAATTAAAAGATGCTTACTCCTTGGAAGAAAAGCTATAACCAACCCAGACAGCATATTAAAAAACAGAGACATTACTTTACCAACAAAGGTCCATCTAGTCAAAGTTATGGTTTTTCCTGTAGACATGTACGGATGTGACAGATGGACTATAAAGAAAGCTGAGTGCCGAAGAACTGATGCTTTCAAATTGTGGTGTTGAAGACTCTTGAGAGTCCCTTGGACTGCAAGGAGATCCAACCAGTCAATCCTAAAGGAAATAAGTCCTGAATATTCATTGGAAGGACTGATGCTGAAGCTGAAAATCTAGTACTTTGGCCACTTGATTTGAAGAACTAAGACCCTGATGCTGGGAAAGATTGAAGGCGGGAGGAGAAGGGGATGACAGAGGATGAGATGTTGGATGGCATCACCGATGCAATGGACCTGAGTTTCAATAGGCTCTGAGCATTGGTGATGGACAGGGAAGCCTGGCGTGCTGCAGTCCAGGGGGTCACAAAGAGTCAGACATGACAGAGTGACTGAACTGACTGGCTGACTGATGGAGAATATCTTCTTTTGTTTCTCTTTTCCTCCTTGGATTCACTCAAGAAACATTATATGCTAGTCATGGGGCCAAGGGACCTAGAGAGATGGCCCTTGCCCTCTAGAAGTAGAAACTAAGTAGAGGAAACAATAGAGCTACAATATCAGAGTGGCCTGAAAGAAGAGACAATATTTAATTCAGGACATAAAGGATAAGTTGAAGTTTACTAGAAAAGAAGTAGGGAGGGAAATTCCAAAAAGAATTAATAACATGGGTAAAGAAGGGAACAGAACTCCCTAAGATAAAAACAGGGAAGTGATAGAGCTTAGCATGCTGAGGGAACTATCAATAATCTGACTGATATAAAAAGTTTGTGGGGAATAATGGTGAGAGACAAGGCAAGGGAGTTAGTCTGGGGTGTGATTGAAGATGTTCCTTTCTGCAATGTTAAAGACTTTGGGATTCTTCTTAAAGGCAATGAGATTCTTACAAAAGCTTCAAATAGGGACGTGACAATAGCAGGACAGCATTTTTTTTTTGAACGCTCCTTCTGATAATGCTGGCAAGAATGGAGTAGACTGGGGGTAAGACTGGATACAGAGAGAATAATCAAGTGGCTCTTGGTGAGCACTGATGACATAAGGCTATAGAAATGAAAAGAGATTTGAGGTAACATTGGTGGACTAAGTGTAAAAGGTGAGACATAAGTAGGAGTTACAAATGATTCACAGGCCTAGGTAATTGAGTAGATGGAGACAACATTAGCTGAAATAGGAAATACCCAAGAGGGCCATGTTGTATACAAGGAGTTCTATTTTAGATATGTTGGATTTCACGTGTCTTTGGGATACCAGGTAAAACAGTTTAATAAGTCAACTGAAATATCAGCCTGCAACTTGGTTAGAGAAGTCAATGATGGAGTTAGAGATTTGGGAGTCATCAGACTACAGGTGTTGAACAGACTGATGACAATAACAAATGTAGAGCAAGATAAAGGGCTGTTGTCAGGGGTCTGAGGTGCAGGTAGCTGGAGTAGGAGAAATGCCCCAAAAGAGACTGAGAGAAGCAGTACTCTGTCATGCAAGACACAGAAGAAAGGTCCTGGAAGGAAGGGATGGTTATGAATCACAAATGCAGAGCAGAGGTCATACAGAATAAGGACAGGAAGGGCCACTATGAATTGGGCAATAGAATGCTACTAGTGGCTTTTGTTGGAGAAGGCAGTGGCACCCCACTTCAGTACTCTTGCCGGGCAAATCCCATGGATGGAGGAGCCTGGAAGGCTGCAGTCCATGGGGTTGCTAAGAGTCGGGCACAACTGATCAACTTCCCTTTCACTTTTCACTTTCATACATTGGAGAAGGAAATGGCAACCCACTCCAGTGTTCTTGCCTGGAGAATCCCAGGGACGGGGGAGCCTGGTGGGCTGCTGTCTCTGGGGTCGCACAGAGTCAGACATGACTGAAGCAACTTAGCAGCAGCAGCAGCAGCAGCAGTGGCTTTTGTTGAAACAGTAGTGAAGGCATAAACGAGACTGCTGTGATTTGAGGACTTAAGAAGAGATAAGGAAGAAGGAAACAGTATATAAGAGGTTTATCTGTCAAGAAGGCTGGCAGTAAATGAAAAGTGAAAAATAAGATGGCAGCACAGTAGGCAAAGTTCAAAGAAAGATGGTTCAATGTAAGACTGCCAATGTCAGTGACAGTGGAGCTCTGAGAGAGGGGAGGGCTGATTCAGAGTTGAGTCTCAGACAAGTCAGGGGAAGATAAGCTCTAGCCCAATACTTTTCAAGATAGGTTTTAGCCGACTACATTTCAAACTCTCTGTGGTGGAGGACCAGTTTTTTAAACTTCCAATATGTCTCATATTGGTACTTTTGTAAGATATAATACAAATGATTTACTAGAAAGATGCACTGAAAAACACAGATACTCAAAATATAAGCCCCAATTTCTCATTATTAGATCAAATGAATATACAATTACTTTATCAAATTGCTAAAAATTGTTTCTAAATTCTTACTCTCAATTTCAATGCTTATGTAGTTGTAGATCAATATCAAACAGTATGAGGATTGGAAGGGGTCTACCACCTTCTTTGGGTCCAGTACTTACTTTGGATACCACTATTCTAGACCATAGTACCAGAAAGGAGAAAGGAAAGAACACTTCTTCTTCCAAGAGAGAGAAAGGAAACAGGAAAGGATGGGAGAAGAGAGAGAACACTTACAAGTGGAATGAAGGAGGGTTGAGGGAATTCCCTTTAGAAAATCTTTTTTTTTTTTTTTTTGTAGTGAAGTAGGATGTCTTGGCCTTATGGAATGAGTAAAGGATAAAGGGCATGGGGGTGGGGGAATTGGAAGAGTATAATAATGGGTTGAAAGAATTGCAGACTGATGAAGTTTCTTCTCTGAGAACATTCACTGAACTTAAACTTCAGGGAACAAGTCATAAGTGATATTAAAAACACAAAGCCAAAAGCCTATCCAAGGTGGGACATGTAATGAGGTTCCTTGCCAGATAAAATTGGAATGACAAGGAGCTAAAGCATCAGTGTACAAGTGAACCAGAAATAAGCCGCCACACACACATAAATAAACACACACATAAGGGGACTTTGAGGAAAGCAGCCTTGGCATTAAGTGGAGAGGCTGTAAGCACAATCTTGTCTAATAAAGATTTGCAGCCTAAATTCACATTACCCAGGTGCTGCAAAATACCTCAAGCTCTGAATTTAGTTTAAAGTAGACCCAGATTGGTAGTGCCACCAAGTACCTGGCAGAATACAAATCCTCTTTGCAGGAACTCATCCTCACCCTAAACTTCAAAATACTCCCACAGATGATTTTCCAAAGAAATGAGGAAATCGTAATTAAAAAATCATTAAGCACACAACAAAACAAGACACTGTGCATAAGATAAATAGGAAGTTCAAATAAGACAGATTTGAAATAAAATATATAAGTAGTTTTATGTAAATGCAATGAACTAAATGCTTGTGTTTAAAAGACTAAATTTTTAAAATCCAACCATATACTTTTTATAAGTTACATTAAAACATAAAGATATAGAAAGATTGACAGTAAAAGGATGGAAAACGACATTTCACACAAATGCTGCTGCTGCTGCTGCTAAGTCACTTCAGTCGTGTCTAACTCTGTTCAGCCTCTTAGACGGCAGCCCACCAGGCTCCACAATCCCTGGGATTTTCCAGGCAAGAACACTGGAGTGGGTTGCCATTTCCTTCTCCAAATACTAACCCCCAGAAAGCTGGTACTGCTATATCAGTATCAGGCGAAATAGATTTTAAGGCAAAAAGCACTACTACAGATTTAGAGGGTCATTTTTATAAAAAATATACGACATTTCACACAAATGCTGCTGCTGCTGCTGCTAAGTCACTTCAGTCGTGTCTAACTCTGTTCAGCCTCTTAGACGGCAGCCCACCAGGCTCCACAATCCCTGGGATTTTCCAGGCAAGAACACTGGAGTGGGTTGCCATTTCCTTCTCCAAATACTAACCCCCAGAAAGCTGGTACTGCTATATCAGTATCAGGCGAAATAGATTTTAAGGCAAGAAAGCACTACTACAGATTTAGAGGGTCATTTTTATAAAAAATACAATCCAAGGGGAAGATACATAAATGTTAAATTTAAATGAACCTAACAATAGCCTTCAAAGAAGGCAATGGCACCCCACTCCAGTGTTCTTGCCTGGAGAATCCCGGGGATGGGGGAGCCTGGTGAGCTGCCGTCTTCGGGATTGCACAGAGTCAGACACGACTGAAGCGACTTAGCAGCAACAATAGCCTTAAAATAAAGTAAAAAACAATAATACTATAGACAAGTTCACAGTCGTAACTTTTAACACAACTCAGTGTAGAGAACAAAAAATAGAACAAAAAAATCAATAAGTATCCAGAAGATTTTAACAGCACAATTAACAAAATTAATCTAGTAATGCATAGAATACTGAACCTAACAATTTCAGAATACACATTCTCTTCAAGCACACATAGAAGACTCACTAAAATTGATCATGTACTGGGTCACAAAACAAAGGATTAAAATAATACAAATGACATTCAATGATCATAAGAGCAATTAAGCCAGAAATCAACAACAAAATAATAAATAGAAAAACCACGCATGTTTTGAAAATTATAAAACATGCTTTTAAATAAACCATGGGTCAAAGAAGAGATAATTTGAAAATTGTAAAATACTTTGATTTCAACTAAAATAAAATACTACCTATCAAAGTTTGTGGGATGCAATCAAAGCAATACTTAGAGGGAAAGCTATAGCCTGAAATGTTTATATTTGAGAAGAAATAAAACCTGAAAACGAAAAAACTAGACATTCATTTGAAAAATCTAGAAAAAGAACAACAAGATAAACACAAAGAAAGTAGAAGGAAAGAAAACATATGATAAAGTTCATCCAAGATTAGAGGTTGGCAGAGCAGATGTGGTTGAAGGTAATAAGTAAGAGGGAATTGAGGAAGCTTGAAAGTGTGGGCAGCAAAAGGGGTGAAGTGGATGTGGTAATGGAGGGTATAGCAGGAAGACTGGAGAATAGGGATGGGTCTAGAGACCTGAGGTCACAAAGACATGAGATCACAGAGCTATTTAACGGGAGTAAGGGAGTTAGTTGGAGGTGAATACATGGGAGTTTTTAGTTAGTGTGGAATTTTAAGGTTAAGGGTTTCATATGTGAAACAGTTGTAAATGAAGAAAATATGTCACATGTAGCCATGTAAGTGGGTTGCTGGAATGAGGTGGAGTACTTTTACTTATCTGTTTAGAAGTCTTTCTCTGACTCTACATTGGATTGTAAGACCTCACAGGATTAGAAACACCTTACTCATTTCTATATCCCTGTTATGGGGTCTGTTACATGGTAAATGCTCAACAAGTGCTTGTCTACCCTAAGTAATATAGGCACTATGCTAAGCACTTTACACACATTTTAAAAATTTAATCCTTACAACAAGTCTATGAAATACCTTCAGTTCAGTTCAGTAGCTCAGTTGTTTCCAACTATTTGCAACCCCATGAATTGCAGCACACCAGGCCTCCCTGTCCATCACCATCTCGTGGAGTTCACTCAAACTCACGTGCATCGAGTTGGTGATACTATTCAGCCATCTCATCCTCTGTCGTCCCCCTGTCCTGCCTCCAATCCCTCCCAGCATCAGAGTCTTTTCCAATGAGTCAACTCTTCACATGAGGTAGCCTGAGTCTTGGAGTTTCAGCTTTAGCATCAGTCCTTCCAATGAACACTCAGGACTCATCTCCTCTAGAATGGACTGGTTGGATCTCCTTGCAGTCCAAGGGACTCTCAAGAGTCTTCTCCAACACCACAGTTCAAACGCATCAATTCTTCAGCACTCAGTTTTTGTCACAGTCCAACTCTCACATCCATACGTGACCACTGGAAAAACCATAGCCTTGACTAGACGGACCTTAGTCGGCAAAGTAATGTCTCTGCTCTTGAATATGTTATCTAGGTTGGCCATAACTTTCCTTCCAAGGAGTAAGCATTTTTTAATTTCATGGCTGCAATCACCATCTGCAGTGATTTTGGAGCCCCTCAAAATAAAAAGTCTGACACTGTTTCCATGCTTCCCCATCTATTTCCCATGAAGTGATGGGACCAGATGCCGTGATCTTCGTTTTCTGAATGTTGAACATTAAGCCAACTTTTTCACTCTCCTCTTTCACTTTCATCAAGAGGTTTTTAGTTCCTTTTCACTTTGTGCCATAAGGCTGGTGTCATCTGCATATCTGAGGCTATTGATATTTCTACTAACCCACAATTTAAGAGAGAAGGAAAGTGAAGTTAAGTAACTTGCTCAAAACTGTACAATGAATGAACAGCTACTTGTGCTAAAGGCCTGAGAGTAGATGTTTACTACAGTCCTAGTAGACAAGCTATGCCCAAAGCAATCACTAGGCCCTGTTGTGATTCTGAAGAGCAAAATTTTGCTAAAGCAGTAAAAACATCATGCTATCAACATTTTCAATGGAATCCTCAAGCTGGTTTATAAAATGTATATCCTTTCTCTTTGCCTCTCAACTGCCTACTTCTCTCACCCCATTACACTTCAACCACTCCCCAAATCCAAGCATTTTACTGCCTGCCTTCTTCCAGTGTTCATCATTTTCATACAGCTCAACCCCCCTTCTTTCCTGGCTGATTCTATCTTATCCATCTCCCCATTTATGAAACTAGAATAAAATAACAATTAATGCTTTGCGATCTCAGTACTTGTGCTGTTCAGAACAGAAGTGTTTCAGAATTAAATCATCAGTCCAAAAATTACTTGTAGGTGTACTTCACTGAAGAATTTGTAATGATGGCCATCAGAGAAATAATGCTTATAATAATAATAACAACTACTTATAAGAACTCTAGAAACTATCCATAATTAAAGAAAAGCCCTCTTTCAATCCAGTATTCCTCTCTAGCTATTCCCTCATTTCTCTGCACTTCAGAACTAAATGTTTCAACAGAGTTATCTGTATACACACTATGAGGAGTTCCTTGCCTGCCTATTCACTTTTCAACCCATTCTAATCTGGCTTCAGGCCTCTCCACTCCAATGAAACCACTGCTGTTATTGCAACAAGCCACCTCTATCTTGCCAAATACAATAGAAACTTTATCCTTATCTTACTTGAGCTCTCTGCAACATTTACATTGTTCACTTTTCCCTCCAAGTTAAAACATTTTCTTCTTTGAGTATTGTGACATGATGCTGCTGATTTTCCCCCTGCCTCACTGGATGCTCTTCTTTAGTCTCCTTTGCAGATTTCTCCTAACATTGTGGTACCTCAGGACTCACTGCTGGGTTTTCTTTTCTTTTTTCTTTATACAGTCAACCCTTGATATCCAGAGTGGATTGGTTCCAGAAGGCCCCCACACATACCAAAATCTGCAAATGTGCAAGTCTTACATAAAATGGCGTAGGACAGGAATATAGCCAGTCCTCCTGATCCTAAGGTTTCACATCTGTGAATTCAACCAGTTAAAGATCAAAAACTGAGGTTGGTTGAATCTGCAGATGCAAAAGCCATGGATACAGAGGGCCACTGTATTCTTTCTCTGTGTTATCTTAACGAGATCATGGCTTCAAATACCACAAATATGCTGATAACTCTCAAGTTTATTTCAAACTCTACTCTGAGTATATAACATGTATATTTGACTACCTACTTGACATCTTCATTTGGATATCTGGCGGATACCTTAAACTTGTTATGTCAAGAACTTTTGCTGTTTTTCCCAAATAGCTTATGTTCCTATCTTCTCCATTTCAGTCACCACTGTTTATCCAGTTACTTAAAGAAAAAATCTAGGCATTATTCTTAATTGCTTCTTTTTCCTCACCTCAACAACATATCTATCAGTAAGTCTTCTTGAATTTATCTCCAAAATTTATGTAGAATATATCCATTCATTTAATAATAACTGCCACCACCTATGTCCAGGCCTACTCTGGATTGTGGAAGTTTCTTGCCTGGTCTCATTTCCTCCTCTCTCTGTTCTCTTCGAGTACAATTCTCCACATAGCAGCAAAGTTTATCTTACTGAACCCTTCAATGACTCCCCATTTGGCCCTTTGAATAAAAGCCAAAAATCTTTTTTATGGTTATATGTGAGCCACTCTTGTTTTTTAATAAGTAAATAGAAGACTTGGACAACACTATACACCAACTAAACCTAAACATGCATCTATAGAGCATTCTACCCAGTAACAACAGAATATATAATCTCCTCAAGTGAACATGGAATATTCCCCAGAAAAGACTATATGCTAGGCCATAAAGTAAGCTTTGAAGCATTTAAAATGATTGAAATCATACAATAGTCTCTACTACAAAGGAATAAAATTGGAACTAAATAACAGAAATTTGAGAAATTCACAAATAAGTGGAAATTAAATAAAACACTCCTAAATAACTACTGTGTCAAAGAAAAAATCACAGAAGAAATTTGAAAATAGTTTGAGATTTTAAAAAAAGCAAAACTACAATATGCCAAAGATTATGGGATATAGCTAAAGCAGTGCCTAGGGGGAAATTTATAGCTGTAAGACCTTTACTTAAAAAGCAGAAATATCTCAAATCAATACCCTAGCCTCTCACCTGAAGAAACTAGAATAAAAGGTAAAGTACACACAAGGCAAACATAGGGAAGGAAATAGTAAAAATTAGAACAGAGATAGATGAATTGGAAAGTAGAAAAGCAATAGAGGAAATCAAAGATACAAAAGTTGGTTTGAGAAAAACAGCAAAACCGACAAGCCTTGATGGATATGTGTTTGAGCTAACTCCAGGAGATGGTGAAGACAGGGAAGCCCGGCCTGCTGTAGTCTGTGGGGTCACAGAGAGTCGGACACGACTTAGTGACTGAGCAACAACAGCAATGATCAGAATAAGACAGGTATGTCTTCTCTTGCCAGTTTTATTTAACATTGTCCTGGAGGTTTTAGCCAGAACAATTAGGCAAGAAAAAGAAATGAAATAAAATGCATCTAGATTGGAAAGGAAGATGAAAATATCTATTTGTAAATGACTAGATCTTATATACAGAA